>ML663456.1:716970-752366 GCA_007570785.1 Antilocapra americana | reverse complement strand
CAATTCTGTGGTAGTTTGAACATTCTTTGGCATTGCCTTTCTTTGGGATTGGAATGAAAACTGATATTTTCCAGTTCTGTGGCCAATGCTGAGTTTTCCAAATTTGCTGTCATATTGAGTGCAGCACTTAAACAGCATCATCTTTTAGGATTTGAAATAGCTGAACTGGAATTTCATCATTTCTACTAGCTTTGTTCATAGTGATGCTTCCTAAGACCCACTTGACTTCACATTCCAGGATGTCTGGCTCTAGGCGAGTGATCATACCATCATGGTTTCGTGGTTATCTGGATTATTAAGATGTTTTTGGTACATTTCTGTGTATTCTTGCCACCTCTTCTTAATATCTTCTGCTTCTGTTAGGTCTATACCATTTCTGTCCTTTATTTTGCCCACTTTTGCATGAAATGTTCCCTTGCCGCCTCTAATTTTCTTGAAGAAATTTCTGGTCTTTCCCATTCTATTGTTTTCCTCTATTTCTTTACATTGATCACCGAGGAAGGCTTTCTTATCTCTCCTTGCTATTCTTTGGAACTCTGTATTCAAATGGGTATATGTTTCCTTTTCCCCTTTGCCTTTAGCTTCACTTCTTTTCACAGCTATTTGTAAGTCCTCCTCAGACAACTATTTTACCCTTTTGTATTTGTTTTCCTTAGGGATGGTCTTGATCAATGCCTCCTGTACAATGTCACAAGCCTCCGTCCATAGTTCTTCGGGCACTCTGTCTATCAGATATAATCCCTTGAATCTATTTGTCACTTCCACTGTATACTCATAAGGGCTTTGATTTAGGTCATACCTGAATGGTCTAGTTATTTTCCCTATTTTCTTTAAGTCTGAATTTGGCAATAAGGAGTTCATAACCTGAGCCACAGTCAGCTCCCTGTCTTGTTTTTTCTGACTGTATAGAGCTTTCCATCTTTGGTTGCAAAGAATATGGACAATGTGATTTTGGTATTGATCATCTGGTGATGTCCATGTGTAGAATCATCTCTTGTGTTGTTGGAAGAGGGTGTTTGCTATGACACGTGTGTTCTCTTGGCAAAACTCTGTTAGCCTTTGCCCTGCTACATTTTGTACTCCAAAATGAAAAAGTAGCTATGACAATAAGTGGATTCTCCCTCCACTTCTGGAAATAAAAAATCCTGAATTCTTTCTTTCATTTTGCCACTCAATCATCCTCACCACATCCAAAAAAAGTAACTCTTCCCTTCTTAAATCAACATTCTCTTTCTTAAAGGAGATTGTGCTATTTTTGTGAGGGAGTACTTTTACTTTTTACCACATATCAGAAGGAGGATGTTAGTAAACGCACTGTTAATACTTCTCAAAAAACTAAAATAAATTTATATACTGTTGCAAATATGGTTCAGTTCAGTTCAGTCACTCAATCGTGTCCAACTCTTTGTGACCTCATGAACCACAGCACTTCAGGCCTCCTTGTCCATCACCAACTCGCGGAGTCCACCCAAACCCATGGCCATATTAGTAGATGATGCCATTCAGCCATCTCATTCTCTGTCGGCCCCTTCTCTTCCTGCCCTAAATCTTTCCCAGCATCAGAGAATATGGTAACATAAGTTTAACTTGTTGAAGTATTGAGCCTTATTTATAGATGCATGGGACTCACAGAGAGCTACTGTACTCTTCCAGGGTTGATTCTGGGAGGGTGGGAAAAGGATAGCCCCTTTACTATGGTGATCTTCCAGATGGTTGGGTCCTACAGACCCAATCTCTCTCTGAGTATAGAGCTATGTTTTCAAAGTGGTCAATGACTTTGCTTGGGGAACAAAAGAGAGAGATCCCTTGCCTTCTTTCTCAACTCTATAGTGCATATTTTTTATGCCCTTGGGAGGTAAAAGGGAGGAACAAGTTAATAGTTTGGTTGATTCAACATTCTGACCCCTGAGTCAAAAAGTTACTCAATAATCTTTTTAGCAGGCGGTGAGGAGGTGGCTATTCAGAGTCAGGAGTCTCCTGCTCTGATACTGACTCATACTCTGGGTTATTTTGTGGTAAACCATATCAACTCCCTCTATTTCCATATCTGCAATACCACCTGTCCCCCCATCTCTTTGGGTTGTTATGAGAGTCTGATGAGATCATAAATCTAAAAGCATTTTGAAAATGTCAGACATTATCATGCCACAAGTAAGCCATCCACCAGGGAGCTGGTCTGTTTTGAATAAGATACAGCTTTGTTACACCACACATGTATCAGTTCCTGTTCTAATTATCTTATTTCCAAATCATGTTTCCTTTGAAAATAAAGATTTCCTAGCTATTGATATATAAGCTAGCTGCTTTTACCACTGCAACTAAATATTAAAATATGTAAATAAAACATTGTTATATTAATCCATGGCCCACTTTGCAAATGAAACTCTAAAACAAACTATGTAAAATCAAGATTAGTTTTTATCATAGTATGACCTAAGCCCACTAGACTTTACACTGTCTTGTTCCTAATTATCTCTTTGACCTCTCTATGCACTACTGCCTTATTTCCTCACTCCTTTCCACTATTCCTTGCTTTTGCCCTTTAGCAAAGGCCTCCTCGCTCTTCCCTGAACAACCCAAGCACTGTCTTGCCCCACAGACTTCGCTTTGCTGCTACTCATGCATTTCCCTCTGACATCCCTAATTTCTTTCAGGTCTCAGCGGACCCCTGACAACCCTCCCTGTGTGTGTGTGCTCAGTTGCTTCAGTTGTGTCCAACTCTTTGCAACCCCATGGACTGTAGCCCATCAGGCTCCTCTGACCATGGAATTCTCCAGGTAAGAATACTGGAGTCAGTTGCTATTCCTTTCTCCAGGGTATCTAACCAACTGAGTTGAACTTGGGTCTCTCACATTGGAGGCAGATTCTTTATCATCTGAGCCACCAGGTAAGCCTCACCACCCTCCCTAAATTAGTACATATCCCTTGCAGTGGTCATCCATGTCTCTCTCTCACTCCTTCCTCTTAAATTGCTTTACTATTCTTCTTAGGACTTATAATCACCTGATATCCTATATTTGTTTTTAGAGGACATGCAATTTACTGATACCAGTGCTGACCCCAAATGGTGCAGTTATCAACACAGAAGGCAGAAACAAAGCTTTGTGCCCAAACTGAAGCACAAATATATCCTATCTGTTGGTGGGGGTGAAAATCTCAATTTTGTTGAAATTTGGACATCTCCTTTTGTGTCTAAGATCATATGACCACTTTATGAGAGGAGGGGATAGTCAGAGTACATCTCTGAACTATCCAGAGCCCATGAGAACAATGAACAAGACATAGGAAAAAAAAGAGCTAAGAATTGATTGTGGAGACAAAACTGTTTTGATGAAGTTTGTTCAATCATATCAGAAAACTGGAATGAAATTGTAGTTATATTTCATTTAGTGAAATGTGATCTCATTATTTTTAATATTTATAGGGTATGGCTTATTGATTCTGTACTATAATTAGTTACTGTTTGCTTCCATCTTCCATTTTGTTTATAAGGAAGAACTAATCAAAGTACTGAGATATTTCTTTTTTTAAATTAATTAATTTATTTTAATTGGAGGCTACTTACTTTACAATATTGTGGTGGTTTTTGCCATACATTGACATGAATCAGCCATGGGTATACATGTGGCTCCCATTCTGAACCCCCTTCCCAACTCCCTCCCCATCCCATCCCTCAAGGTTGTCCCAGTGTACTGACTTTGAGTGTCCTGTTTCATGCATTGAACTTGGACTGGTTATCTATTTCACATATGGTAATATACACGTTTCAGTGTTATTCTCTCAAATCATCCCACCCTCAACTTCTCCCACAGAGTCCAAAAATCTATTCTTTATATCTGTGTCTCTTTTGCTGTATTGGTGTTTTTATTTCTGACTTACTTCACTGTGTATAATAGGCTCCAGTTTCATCCACCTCATTAGAATGATTCAAATATGTTCGTTTTAATAGCTGAGTAATATTCCATTGTGTATATGTACCACAGCTTTCTTATTCATTCATCTGCCAATGGGCATCTAGGTTGCTTCCATGTCCTAGCTATTGTAAACAATGCAGCGATGAACATTGGGGTACACGTGTCTCTTTCAATTCTAGTTTCCTTGGTGTGTGTGCCCAGCAGTGGGACTGCTGGGTCATATGGCAGTTCTATTTCCAGTTTCTTAAGGAATCTCCACACTATTCTCCATAGTGGCTGTACTAGTTTGCATTCCCACCAACAGTGTCAGAGGGTTCCCTTTTCTCCACACCCTCTCTAGCATTTATTGGTTGTAGACGTTTTGATAGCAGCCATTCTGACCTGTGTGAGATGGTACCTAATTGTGGTTTTGATGTGCATTTCTCTGATAATGAGTGATGTTGAGCATCTTTTCATGTGTTTGTTAGCCATTTTTATGTCTTCTTTGGAAAAATGTCTGTTTAGTTCTTTGGCCCACTTTTTGATTGGGTCGTTTATCTTTCTGGAATTGAGCTGCATGAGCTGCTTGTATATTTTTGAGATTAATTATTTGTTGATTGCTTCATTTGCTATTACTTTCTCCCATTCTAAAGGCTGTCCTTTCAACTTGCTTATTGTTCCTTTCATTATGCAAAAGTTTTTAAGTTTAATTAGGTCTCATTTGTGTATTTTTGCTTTTGTTTCCATTACTCTGGGAAGTGGGTCATAGAGGATCCTGCTGTGATTTATGTCAGAGAGTGTTTTGCCTGTGTTTTCCTCTAGGAGTTTTATAGTTTCTGTCTTACATTTAGATCTTTAATCCATTTTGAGTTTATTTTTGTGTATGGTGTTAGAAAGTGTTCTAGCTTCATTCTTTTACAGGTGGTTGAGTAGTTTTCCCAGCACCACTTGTTAAAGAGATTGTCTTTTTCCATTGTATATTCTTGCCTCCTTTGTCAAAGATAAGGTGTCCATAGGTACATGGATTTATCTCTGGGCTTTCTATTTTGTTCCATTGATCTATATTTCTGTCTTTGTGCCAGTACCATACTGTCTTGATGACTGTTGCTTTGTAGTATAGTCTGAAGTCAGGCAGGTTGATTCCTCCAGTTCCATTCTTCTTTCTCAAGATTGCTTTGGCTATTCGAGGTTTTTTGTATTTCCATACAAATTATGAAATTATTTGTTCTAGTTCTGTGAAAAGTACCATTGGTAGCTTGATAGGGATTGCATTGAATCTATAGATTGCTTTGGGTTGTATACTCATTTTTATATTGATTCTTCCAATCCACGAACATGGTATATTTCTCCATCTATTTGTGTACTGTTTGATTTCTTTCATCAGTGTTTTACAGTTTTCTATATATAGGTCTTTTGTATCTTCAGGTAAATTTATTCCTAAGTACTTTATTCTTTTCATTGCAATGGTGAATGGAATTGTTTCCTTAATTTCTCTTTCTGTTTTCTCATTGTTAGTGTATAGGAATGGAAGGGACTTATGTGTATTAATTTTATATCCAGAACTTTTACTATATTCATTGATTAGCTCTAGTAATTTTCTGATACTATCTTTAGGGTTTTCTATGTAGAGGACCATGTCTTCTGCAAACAGTGGGAGTTTTACTTCTTCTTTTACAATCTGGATTCCTTTTATTTCTTTTTCTTCTCTGATTGCTGTCACTAAAACTTCCAAAACTATGTTGAATAGTTTGGTGGTGAAAGTTGGTGTCCTTGTCTTGTTCCTGACTTTAGGGGAAATGCTTTTAATTCTTCACCATTGAGGATAATCTTTGCTGTGGGTTTATTATATATGGCTTTTATTATGTTGAGGTATGTTCCTTCTATTCCTGCTTTATGGAGGTTTTTTTTTTTATCATAAATGGATGTTGAATTTGTCAAAGGCTTTCTCTGCATCTATTGAGATAACCATATGGTTTTTATCTTTCAATATGTTAATGTGGTGTACCATATCGATTGATTCATGAATATTGAAGAATCCTTGCATCCCTGGGATAAAGCTCACTTGGTCATTATGTATGATCTTTTTAATATGTTGTTGGATTCTGTTTGCTAGAATTTTGTTGAGGATTTTTGCATCTATGTTCATCAGTGATATTGGCCTGTAGTTTTCTTTTTTTGTGGCATCTTTGTCTGGTTTTGGTATTAGGGTGCTGGTGGCCTTATAGAATGGGTTTGGCTGTTTACCTTCCTCTGCAATTTTCTAGAAGAGTTTGAGTACGATAGGTGTTAGCTCTTCTCTAAATTTTTGGTAGAATTCAGCTGTGAATCCATCTGGTCCTGGGCTTTTGTTTGTTGGAAGATTTTTGGTTACAGTTTCGATTTCTGTGCTTGTGATGGGTCTGTTAAGATCCTCTGTTTCTTCCTGGTTCAGTTTTGGAAGGTAATACCCATTTCTTCCAGGTTGTCTATTTTATTGGCATATAGTTGCTGATTGTTGTGTTGTCTGTTGTGATTTCTCCATTTTCATTTCTAATTTTGTTGATTTGATTCTTTTCCCTTTTTATCTTGATGAGTCTGGCTAATGGTTTGTCTATTTTATTTATCTTCGCAAAGATCCAGCTTTTAGTTTTGTTGATTTTTGCTATAGTCTCCTTTGTTTCTTTTTCACTTATTTATGCCCTAATTTTTAAGATTTATTTCCTTCTAGTAACTCTGGGATTCTTCATTTCTTCTTTTTTTAGTTGCTTTAGGTGTAGAGTTAGGTTATTTATTAGACTTTTCTCTTGTTTCTTGAGGTAAGCTTGCATTGCTACGAACCTTCCCCTTAGGACTGCTTTTACTGAATCCCACAGTTTTTTTTTTAATTTCTTCTGTGATTTGTTGGTTATTCATAAGCATGTTGTTTAGCCTCCATATGTTTGCGTTTTTAATAGTTTTTTTTCCTGTAGTTGACATCTAATTTTACCACACTGTGATCAGAAAAGATGTTTGAAATAGTTTCAATTTTTTTGAATTTACCAAGGCTAGGTTTATGGCCCAGGATGTGATCTAACCTGGAGAATGTTCCCTGTGCACTTGAGAAAAAGGTGAAATTCATTGTTTTGTGGTGAAATGTCCTATAGATATCAATTACATTTCACTAGTCCAGTGTATCATTTAAAGTTTGTGTTTCATTGCTAATTTTCTGTTTGGATGATCTGTCCATAGGTGTGAGTGGGGTATTAAAGTCTCCCACTATTATTGTGTTACTGTTAATTTCCCCTTTCATACTTGTTAGCATTTGCCTTACATTTTGCAGTGCTCCTATGTTGGATGCATATATATTTATAATTGTCATATCTTCTTCTTGGATTGATCCTTTGATCATTATGTGGTGTCCTTCTTTGTCTTTTGGTTGGGGCATTCAACCCATTTACATTTAAGGTAATTGTTGATAAGTATAATCCTGTTGCCATTTACTTCATTGTTTTGGGTTCGAGTTTAGAAACCTTTTCAGTGTTTCCTGTCTAGAGAAGATCCTTTAGTATTGTTGAAATGCTGGTTTGGTAGTGCTGAGTTCTCTCAGCTTTTGCTTGCCTATAAAGCTTTTGGTTTCTCCTTCATATTTGAATGAGATCCTTGCTGGTTATAGTAATCTGGGTTGTAGGTTTTTCTCTTTCATCACTTTAAGTATGGCCTGCTATTCCCTTCTGGCCTGAAGAGTTTCTATTGAAAGATCAGCTATTTCCACTCACATGCTCAGAGGTAGCCAGATCCCTAAGCGGTGAATCTAGTACCTGGAACTACTTTATCATCCACTGGCAATGACCTAGGATGAGATGAAACTTATTCTTTGTCTTCATCCTTTTCCTCTTCAATGCCATCTCACTTCCAGCCACAAAAAAGACATTTATTGCTTTACTTTTGTGTGTCTGGCATTCTGCCAAGCACTGGGATTTTTTTAAAAAAACCTTTCCACATCTTACCTCCAAAGCTCAAAACTCTAAGTAGTCCCACTTGGAAACAATAGCACATCAACTGTCTACATATTTAGAAATCAGAAACAGGGTGGTTTTTTTTTTGGAGTGAAGGAACCACATGGCAGGACGGTAGAATGTTTAAAAACACAGGTCCTGTCCTGTCTGGAGTCAGAATCTTCCAAATCAAATTCTTGCTTAAGTACTTCCACAAGCTGTGTGATATTGGCATGCAGTATAACCTCTCTATGCCTTACTTTTCTCATCAGCAGAGCAGGAATAATAGTAATCTATGCACCAAAGAGTTGTTGTGAGGAATAAATGAGATAATTTCACATAAGGTGTTACGAACTGAGCCCAGTTCATTAAAAGTGCTTAATAAATATTAACTATCATCATGCAAGGAACTCAGAATTTGCAGGCTCCTTAGGGCCAACTTTGGCTACAAATCAAACATATTTTTTGTGAAGATTGCATGGAAAAACTATTAGTTGCCTAGTATCTTTTTTGTGTTAAGCACTCACACACAGTCATCATTTTAAGTGTATAACTAGGAAGTCCAACAATACATGGGAAGTTAAACTCAGACACTGGGCTTTCAAAACACCACATTTCTGTAAAAAGAAGTTAGCAAACTTTCTCTATAAAGGGCCAGATGGGAGCTATTTTAGGCTTCACAGGACTGACAGCTTCTGTTGCAAGTACTCAACTCTGCTGCTGTGGGGAAGAACCAGTCATATACACTATGTAAATGAATGGGCATAGCTGTGTTCCAATAAAACTTTATTTCAAAAAGCAGGCTGTGGATTGGATTTGGTCTATGGATTATAGTTGGCCTATCCCTGCTCCAAGTAATTATCCTAGGCTAACAGGATTCTGAGCCTCCCTGGTGGCTCAGCAGTAAAGAATCTGCCTGCCAAGCTGGAGACAAGGGTTCTGTCTCTGGGTTGGGAAGATCCCCTGATGAAGGAAATGACTACCCACTCCAGTATTCTTGCCTGAGAAAACCCATGGACCAATGGGGTCTCAAAAAGTTGAACATGACTTGGCGACTGAGCAACAACAACAACAACAACAGTGAGGATTCTAATGGCCACTTCAGCTGAGCAACCACAGAAGGCAAATAATTTGCAGAGGGGAATAAAGGGAATGAGAAGAATCGAAAAAATCAGAAGTTAAGCAGTGTCCCCTCCAATGACCCTCCCCCATCCTAAATAGTATTAGATTCCTTCCACGACAAAGGAACAGCATGCTCCATTCATTCTCTTCTTCATTACACAAGTAATGGGGAAGCACTCACCATGCCCAGCCACTATGCTCTGACCGCTAAGGCTAAGTGAAAACCAACTTAGTCCCTACGTTCACGACACTCACAATCTCATCAGGTAGGAATAGGGACCAATATCAGTCAAATAACTGCACAAACAAATGGAACCCTGCACCTGTGCTAGGTCCTGCTCAAGATTCTAAGAGGAGGTCTGCTCTAGAAATGGACCTCAAGGTGGGCTTTCCAAACCTAAAACTGGAGCTGATATCTGAAAAATGAGTTTTAATTAGGGAATAGAGTGGAAGATGACTCCAAGCAAAGGAAACAGAATGGTCTTTTTGATGGTGGAATGTAGAGTACAGTCAAGGAATGAAAATAAGGTCACTGTGACTTGAATCCAGAGAGCCAGGTGGAACGTGGTGGAGATGGGGCTGGGAAGGGAGGCAGAGGTCAGATCATGCAGGACCAGGTAGAGGCAATCATTTATTTATTTATTCAGCAAATATTTACTGAACATTATGGTTGACTCTGGATACTTTGGTGAATGAGAAAGGCAGACATTAAGCAAACACACAAATAAATCTATAATAACTAAGTTCCTTCTCCAGAAGTTCAGTGCTCCGAGACTCTGTCCAATGGCCTGATAATATATTTTTTTAATTTCCTGGCCTGTTCCCAAGTTACAGTTCCAATTTAACCAAGTGCCCTGGTTAGAGCTTTATGCAGATGTATTATTCACTCTATTTCTTTTTGGAATTATGAATGGATTTGATATACCATTCCCAGGGCTCTGCCTGTGAAACACTGTTTCACATCACTTCCAGGTTATAATAAATAACGAAGCACTGAGAGTCTCTTTTTTGGGGGGTGTGAGCCTCCAGATAGACATAGTCCCCTTGTGCTGTTCATATTAACAAGTCTACATGACTAGCCATTGATGGTGCTATTATGGGCAAGACTGTAACCATAGATTAGATGTGAGTATTTGACATATAAATTCAACTGTTTAAATATGAGCTCTTCTTTTTGGTTTGTTACCTGCTTCTCCTATACATTTATTCCTGTGGCAAACTCTGTCAGTACATTCCAGCTTACCTTTTTAAATCCTTAGGAGAAACAGGGCTTTATTCCAGGGAATTGCAAGCTTAACAAATACTTTTTGATGTTGATGACTGTGAAAATCTAACAAGGCTTTTAAACAGTTTCAAAGTGACTTTATTACAATGATATTGTTTCACTCTTAATTCCTTGGCCTATTTTTCTGTGAAAGAAGGAAATTAAAATGTCAGGAAATGACTTGCTTTATATAAAGCTGGACTGATTGCTATACAGCACTTGATGCTAATCTAGGGAGTGAATGGATTATTGGACAATCTCCTCTCCTGTAGCAATTCTGATTCTCAAAGTATAGTTCACAGATGCTTGGGGGTTTCCATGACCCTTTGAGGGCATTGGAGAGGTCAAAATTGCTTTCATAATAATACTAAAGTAAGGTTTGCTTTTCCTGGAGTGTTGGCATTTGTACTGATGGTGAAAAAGCAGTGGTGGGTAAAACAGCTGGTATGTTAATGTGAATCAAGGCAGAAGTATGAAACTATACTACTAATCATTGTATTCTTTACCACCATCCACTTTCAGAAAAAGAAATGCCAGTTTTCTTAATATCTTTGATGAAGCAATAGAAATTATAATTACTTTTCATTAAAATGTTATTTTTAACATGTGATTCATTATTGTTTAACTTTTAAATGTCTTAGTTTTACTTTCTAATTTGACCAACATGGATAGCTATAACTCACACAAACAATACCTTTGGGGTCCTCAATAATTTCTAAGAATGTGAGAGGCTCTTCACACCACAATATTTGAAAACTGTTGCTCTCTTAACTTGACAAGCATGACTCTTATCAAGACAAGTTTCCTCTTTTCAATTATGCATTGTACATAGACTTTTCATATCTCCAAGTCTATCTCTTCATGACTTCTCAAAAATAATGACTAAGGGCTCTAAGATAGCCTTCTAAAACTCCTGAAAAATTCTCCTGTGTGTTCACCCAATTTTTTTCTCCTCACTCTCTCTTAGTATGGTATTTTGGAAAGAGTGACTTTCGTTTTCCAGAATATTGGTGTAGTCAGCAGTGGTAGTTGTGGTTTTTGTTTACCCCACATACTTCTCCATTGTTTTTTGCCTAATAACATCATCCCCTTCCCTTTAGGGAACCCTCTCCCCATTCTTTGCCTTCCTGGTAAAGCTGTTAGTCAAGTGTTCCACTCTCAACTCCACAATACAAGAATGGGCACGTGATCCAGGCCTGGCCCAACCATAGTACTGGATTGATGGTAATTGGTCCAAGGGATAGGGCGAATGACCAAGGCTAAGCAAATTGGAATCCTTACCCTAAATTGTCAGAAGTACAGGTACTTGTCACTTTGATAATGAGCTGTTAAAGGCATACCTTTCTCAACATATAAAGATAGCCTATATATAGAAGGAATCCAAACAGAGACTAGAAGAAATAAAGGTGATTAAAGAGAAATTTCTGGCAATGTTGAGTCTTTATTTCAGTGCCTGAGGCCTGGTTCCTGGCAACTTTTTCCCCTTCAATTCTATCAGGTACTACAGAGTTATGTGAACAAGTAAATCCACTTTTGTGTTCAAGTTACCTTTCCAGTTGAAAGAATTTGGAATAGTACATCTGAGGATGTTACTTAATCTTCTGACTTCAGTTTCCTTATGGGAATACCCACACCCTCACCTCACAGCTTGGGAGGAATTAATGAGACAGTATTAAAACACACTGAAAACTGTAAAGCATTAATCAAATGTTAAGTATAAAAGGTATTCTTTCTCTCTCTCTACTCCAGTAGCACAGGCTAGCCTTGTGCTGCTCCAAAACTAATTTTAGACCACTGAGTATACTTATCCCAAATCCTTGGGTCCAAGGATGGCTTAAGACATTCTTAAATTTCCTCTGGAAGTCAAGTAACATTTAGAATCCTTTATAACACAGTAATTGTATGTAGAAGTTTCATCCTTCACTTAGGCCAGTTCAAGAATCATGAGGATACCAGGAAACTGTGATGGTTCAAGAATCTGATTGGAGGTCTGGATTAGATCTTAGAGGACTTCAGGAAGTCCAAAAGAAAAACCATTGACTCTTCCTGAGAAGGCTGTCAGCCTCAAGACAGGCTAGAAAATCTTCAGAAGATTGTCACATGGTAACCAAAGAGAACTCCCACACAACTAAATGCTGCTTAATCTGCAGCATAAATGAATGAACCAAAAAATAAATAAATAAAACTCTAATGGTAGAAGGAACACAGTCAGGTGAATCATCCATGACAGATGGAATTTGGGGGTGTAGGCGGGGGCTAAATGCCGTGGAACATCAGTGGCTTCTACAGTGTGCTTGCCAGCTCTAGGTTACCAGGATTATGTTAGCCCAGTGTTCTCTCACTGTGGCCCTGGCTATCCAAGGAGTCCATTGGATCAGAACCAAGGTGTTTTCATTCACTAAGTAAGTTAAGTGTTAGTAGCTCAGTCATGTCTGACTCTTTGCAACTCCATGGACTGTGGTCCACCAGATTCTCCAGGCAAGAATACTGAAGTAGGTAGCCATTTCCTTCTCCAGGGGATCTTCCCAACTCAGGGATCGAGCCCAGGTCTCCGGCATTGCAGGCAGATTCTTTACCTTCTGAGCCACCAGGGAAGTCCATTCACTAGTGACTACTTTATATTATGTCTTTTCAGAACATGATATAAGGAAATGAGAGGCCTTATGGGGGACAGTCTTTGGTCCTGCTTTATTGAAAGAGTGACTTCCTCTTAAATGACTTTTCCATTATTTCTCATTGTCTCTTTAACTGAATATGAATATCTGTCTACAGAGCTTCAATTTCCCAGGTGAGGCTGCCCACCAAAAAGTGGATCATTTCAGAGAGTAATTTTATTTCAAATGTTAAAATAACAGTCTTCCCCATTCATCTCAAAAAATTCAAGAACAGTAAGGCAGGCATTTGCAGTTTATATTCCAGGTAAATATGTACCTTTTTTGCTCATTTGAAACAAGAAACGCTTTTAATTTTGAAGGAGGATTTGATCATTAACATTCTTTGTATTCAGTTCTGCTGAGGACCTGCCAGATGGTCTTGCCTGTAGGGGGAAATGCCTTACTCATCACTCAGCTTTCCTTTTAGTATAACAGTGTGACAAATCTCCTTCCTTTTGGTAGTCCTTAGGCTCTCTTCTCTGCCATTGTTGAGAATTCATGGGGCTTCATAAGCATTCAGTTCAGAGAGGAACAAAAAATACCTGTTGAAGGCCTGACTTTAAAATATCACTCTACTGCATGCACACACTGGCCCTCAAATGTGGTTGGGTTTATTCCCTCTGTTAAAAAACAAATTTAGGGACTTCCCTGGGGGTCCAGTGGTTAAGACTTTGCCTTCCAATGCAGGGGGTAGTGGGATAAGTCCCTCGTCAGGGAGCTAAGATCCCACATGCCTTGTGGCCAAAAAAAAACCCCAAAACATAATATAGAAACAATACTGTAACAAGTTCAATAAAGACTTTAAAAAATGGTCCACATAAAAAAAATCTTAAAAAAAATAAATTTCTGAGAATTTTGGTTCACCTGTCTCAGTAGGTAGCATTCCCTTTATAACCACACAGGAATTAACTCTGCAGTGACTTGAAGTAAATTTGGAACATGAAACTTGTAGTTTTACCACATCAAACTGGAAAAAAGAAAATCAGTTCAGTTCTCCATAACACAGGAAACTCAGCAGCAAGATGAGGCCAGAGCCAGGTTCTAAACAGCCCCCATGACCCAAACCACCTCAGCTTTGGCCCTACAGAGTGAACAGACCAGAACAGTGAGAGCGAATCAGCCTTTCATTAGCTCTGCCTTTCTGAAAAGCATGTTTGTTTGTTTGATGTGGGGAAACAACCAGTTAATGTTCTCTGCCACTTGGGTGTAGCTTTATTACTTTTTTACACTTTATTACTTTGATTTATAATGAAGTGGATTTAGCTGGCACCAGAAGATTGCAGAATAGGAAATACCAAGAAAGGGGAATGCGGGGGTTGGAACAGTCAACTGCTTCTCTGACAAGAACAAATCTCTATGTTACAAGACCCTGTTACAAGGCCATTTGGCACATTCTGCTTCCTGATCCAACTCACTTCAGGTACACTGTAGGCTCCAGGGCACCCCCAACTCACCCCTACCCCTGAAATCTGAGTTGTTCTAGTTCCACGCATGCCTTCCAGGCCTACTTTTCTCATGGAAAATAGAACCAGTATTTTAGGAGACAGTATTAGGCAGCACTAGCAAACATTGCAAATATTACTACTAGAAACAGACAACATGGTATGCTGAGGCTAGGGTAAACCTTCGGCTATGACTGTTTATGGCTGCTTATGACTACGATTTTGACTAGGTTTCTGTTTAATGTTTCAGAAGAGGCTTAAATGGGTGTAAATATCACTACACAGCACAATTGATAATGCAATCTGACTCACTCAAAGAATACATCTTAGGGATATTTACACCCATTTAGGCCTCTTCTGAAACGTTAAGCAGAAACCTACCATTCAAGGTGAATATTGGTCCAGAATAAAAATAAGATTTATTGAACTCTTACAAGAGGCTTGACACAGTCAAGTACTTTACATAAATTCCCATTTAATCTTCATACCAACCCTTTGGGGGAGGTATTAATATTAACTCCACCAGTCATTCACTGGAATTTCGAAGTCTGTTGGCAGAACCTGTGCTCTTAGCCACTATACTCAGTGGACTAGATCAACATTCCAAAAAAGCATGGGCTGCAGGCTAGTGGTGGTTCACGGACTGCTTGTTATTCATCTGCATTAAGTCAGAAATTAAGATCTTGCTTTTATCAACAATTAGAGCAATGTGACAGTACAACTTTTATATTTGTTGGACCTAATTATTAAAAATTGAGGGCTTGCATTTTCTGTGTCTTTGGTTTTTAATCTAATATCATTTTATAGTAATTCATTCTTACTGTTTTTTTTATTGAGATGTAGTGATGTATTATGTTTCATGTATACAATATAGTGATTCACAATTTTTAAAGGTTATACTCCATTTATGGTTATTGCACAATATTGGCTGTATTTCTTATGTTGAATAATATATTCTTGTAGCTTATTTATTTTATACATAGTAGTTTGTACCTCCTCTGCCCCTATACTGCCCCTCCCCTTGCCACTGGCAACAACTAGTTTGTTCTCAAAATCTGTGAGTCTGCTTCTGTTTTGTGATATTCACTAGTTTGTTGTATTTTTTAGGTTCCACATATAAGTGATATCATATACTATTTGCCTTTCTCTGTCTGATTTATTTCACTTGGGCTTATGCCCTCCAAGTCCATCTGTGTTGTTGCAAATGGAAATCTTTCATTCTTTCTTATGGGTGAGTAGTATCACATCTTCTTTATCTGCTCACCTGTTTGTTGATAGACTAATTTTCTTTTTTAAAAGCATTGTTTCATGATGGATTGGACTTTTTAAAAAAGAAAGAAAAAACACTGCTCTTTCATCATAGTTTGAGAAGCAGTGGGCTAAATAGTACATCTTTATTATGACGATTGTAGTAAGGAAAATGGAAGGTAATGAAGTCTGAGCTTCTTCATGAGGTTTGTGAGAGTTTTATTTCTGTGTTCACCATCCCTCTCTACTTCTCCCTGACAAATTTTATCATTGTTCTGCTGGGTTTTAGGAGAACAATCAATAGCAGCCCTTTTCCTCTTCCTAGCAACTGAGACAGACACCAGAGTCAGATGGGAGATGAAAATATCAGTTACAAAACTGGGTTGGAAGACATAGCTGAGATGGGGGACTTCAACTGTTTTTCTAATACCTCCTTCCACCCGTGAATTAAGGATCTTGATTCATCTAGTCACTGGTACAAGGAGATAAGCTCAGGCCTTCTTAAATAAGCTAAGAGAAGACCATAATAAAAACCCTTAAACATAAGACCTAGAAATGGAACAGCAGAGCACTCAGTCTCTTCTCAAAAACTCATTACCCAGGTAAAACTTTCTTCACTTGGTAGGGCAAAGGGGAGGGTCAAGGAAGGAGACCATGGGCATCCTTCTAGTCTATGTTGCCTCAAAAAATATGAGGTTAAGGAAACAGAGTTCCCTAACAGATGTCATTTCTGCTCAATTCAGTCACTCAGTCATGTCTGACTCTTTGTGATCCCATGGACTTCAGCACATCAGGCCTCCCTGTTCATCACCAACTTCTGGAACATACCCAAACTCATATCTATTGAGTCAGTAATGCCATTCAACCATCTCATCCTCTGTCTTCCCCTTCTCCTCTCACATTCAGTCTTTCCCAGCATCAGGGTCTTTTCCAATGAGTCAGTTCTTCACATCACATGGCAAAAGTATTGGAGTTTCAGCTTCAGCGTCAGTCCTGCCAATGAATATTCAGGACTGATTTCCTTTAGGATGGACTGGTTGGATCTCCTTGCAGTCCAAGGGACTCTCAGGAGTCTTCTACAACACCACACTTCAAAAGCATCAGTTCTCTGGTGCTCAGCTTTCTTTACAGTCCAACTCTCACATTCATACATGACTACTGGAAAAACCATAGCTTTGACTTAGACAGACCTTTGGTAGCAAAGTAATGTCTCGGCTTTTTAATACACTGTCTAGGTTGGTCATAACTTTTCTTCCAAGGAGCAAGCGTCTTTTAAATTCATGGCTGCAGTCACCATCTGCAGTGATTTTAGAGCCCAACAAAATAAAGTCTGTTTCCATTGTTTCCCCCATCTATTTGCCATGAGGTGATGGTACCAGATGTCATGATCTTAGTTTTCTGAATGTTGAGCTTTAAACCAACTTTTTCACTCTCCTCTTTCACTTTCATCAAGAGGCTCTTTAGTTCTTCTTCGCTTTCTGCCATAAGCATGGTGTCATCTGCATATCTGAAGTTATTGACATTTCTCCCGGCAAGCTTGATTCCAGCTTGTGCTTCATCCATCCCAGCATTTCTCATGACGTACTCTGCATATAAGTTAAATAAGCAGCATGACAATATACAGCCTTGACATACTCCTTTCCCGATTTTGAACCTATCTTTTGCTCCATGTCCAGATCTAACTGTTGCTTCTTGACCTGCATACAGATTTCTCAGGAAGCAGGTCAGGTGGTCTGGTGTTCCCATATCTTTAAGAATTTTCCACAGTTTGTTGTGATCCACACATTCAAAGGCTTTGGCATAGTCAATAATGCAGAAGTAGATGTTTTTCTGGAACTCTCTTGCCTTTTCAATGATCCAACAGATGTTGGCAATTTGATCTCTGGTTCCTCTGCCTTTTATAAATCCAGTTTGAACATCTGGAATTTCATGGTTCACGTACTGTTGAAGACTAGGTTGCAGAATTTTGAGCATTATTTTGCTAGTGTGCCAGATAAGTGCAACTGAGTGCAGTTTGAGCATTCTTTGGCATTGCCTTTCTTTGAGACTGTAATGAAAACTGACCTTTTCCAGTTTTAGCAAACACTCTCTTCCAACAACACAAGAGAAGACTCTACACATGGACATCACCAGATGGTCAATACCAAAATCAGATTGATTATATTCTTCACAGCCAAAGATGGAGAAGCTCTATACAATCAGCAAAAACAAGACAGGGAGCTGACTGTGGCTCAGATCATGAACTCCTTATTGCCAAATTCAGACTGAAATTGAATAAAATGCAGAAAACCACCAGATCACTCAAGTATGACCTAAATCAAATCCCTTATGATTATACAGTGGAAATTACACATGATTCAAGGGATTAGATCTGATACACAGAGTGCCTGAAGAAATGGACAGAGGTTCGTGAGGCAGGGAGGCAGGAGGCAGGAGGCAGGGATCAAGATCATCCCCTAGGAAAAGAAATGCAGAAAGGCAAAATGGTTGTCAGCAAAATGTTGAGCTGAGAAAAGAAGAGAAGCTAAAGGCAAGGGAGAAAAGGAAAGATATACGCATTTGAATGCAGAGTTCCAAAGAATAGCAAGGAGAGATAAGAAAGCCTTTCCCAGTGATCAATGTATAGAAATAGAGGAAAACAATAGAATGGGAAAGACTAGAGATACCTTCAAGAAAATCAGAGAAACAAAGGGAACATTTCAGGCTAAAGTGGGCATAATAAAGGACAGAAATGGTATAGACCTAACAGAAGCAGAAGATATTAAGAAGAGGTGGCAAGAATACACAGAAGAACTGTACAAAAAAGATTTTCATGAACCAGATAGTCATGATGGTGTGTTCACTCACCTAGAGCCAGACATCCTGGAATGTGAAATCAGGTTGGCCTTAGGAAGCATCACTACGAACAAAGTCAATGGAGATAATGGAATTCCAGTTGAGCTATTTTAAATCCTAAAAGATGTCATTTACTTATTCATTTAATGCCCATCTCTGAATATTCTACTAAAATATACCGAATCCCTTTCTATGGTTTTTATTTTTCCCATCATTTAAACAGCTCTTGAAACTCCATCTCTACCAGAGAAGCCTTGAAAAAGTATCAGTAACTCCCTATTAAAGCTCCTTTGCTCACCTCTCTGGCAAATGCACTTACCTTCTTATTTACACTCAGTGAAAATATGTAACTCTTTACATTAATGTCAGGTATCAATGTTTCAAGTTCTGAATTTGTTTACTGTATTTCTGCACCATTATAAATTGCATGATGGCAAAGGATCCTGACTATGCTTATTTGCTCAGTGTACCAAGAGGTATTTAATGACTGGTTTGATGAGGAGGCAGATGATGGTAAAGATGTCTCTCTTGGTTTGCATTTAAGTCCTGAACCTTGGGTGATAAACCAGTTTTCCCACTTCCAATTTTGTTTTCTGGTAATACCTGATTTGCAACTTTTGTTTCAGCCAAATCATTTGTCAACAACATACTAATGCCTCTCATAAAATATGGCACTTAATTTCTTTTAGATTAAATTCTCCTATGGAGTGATCCTAAATGTACAGTATTTGTATTGTTGGATACTTTTACAGAGCCATCACAACCCTGTGCTATGGTCAATTTCATCTTCTAATGCTTCCACTCTTCTCTCCCTCCCTACACTCTATGTCACTGATCCTCCATGTCTGGAGTTCCATGGCACCTCATATGGCACTTTCCAAGGCTGCCCTCATGACTTTCTTCTCAGGTTTGCCCTCTCTGCCTGCATTATAGACCTTTGCATTCCACTCTTCTGTTAGTCCTCTTTAAAAGATCCTGTTGCGTTTTAACATGGCCTTCTGCAGCTAACTCTTCCTTCAAAGAAGTAACATTAGCAATGATTGGAATGTCATAAATTAATGAAGATTGCTAGGGGGACATCAGGGAGCAGGGAGACTTTTAATCACCCTTTAGAGCACACCATGTAGGTGGTTACCTACATATAAGACCAAGTCTATGTATTAATGTCTGTATCACTTTGTATAAGTACATAATTACACTTTAATGGATGAGCTATATATTCACATATATGGATATGAATGCAACTTTCACAAGTGGATGTCTGTGCAAACCCCTCATTAGGAGGACATCAATAAAAACTTCTTCTTTGCTCGCCTGGTACCCTTAGTTTCTGGCAGGAAGGAAAGTGCATCCATGTTGAGATCATAAAATTACTACTTTCTTAAAAAAACTCTGCTAGATATAAACTTAAATTAAATAGTGATCTGAATTACTGAATCTCAGTACTATAAAATTGGCCAGTCTGGAATGCATCCACCACCATCTACCAATTAGCGACTTGGAAACCTAATCTTCAAGCCTCCTTTGAACTCAAAACTGGCTTGGCTTAAAGCAGACCCTGTGAATGACTCTTCATACAAAACAGCTTCCTTCACCCTTGATTAAATTCATGGTCCTAAGAAGCACCAGACAAGCTTTGGAGCCCAAGGTGTTAGGTGGCAGGTGTTCCTAACACCCACTTCCAACCGTTTTCATATTTTTCATGAGGTTCTCAAGGCAAGAATACTGAAGTGGTTTGCCATACCCTTCCCCAGTGGACCACGTTTTGTCAGAACTCTCCACCATGACCCATCCATCTTGTATAGCCCTACACAGCATGGCTCATAGTTGACAGTGAAAGATGAACTCCCCAGGTCAGTAGGCATCCAATATGCTACTGGAGAAGAGTGGAGAAGTAACTCCAGAAAACATGAAGAGACAGAGCCCAAGCAAAAACAACACCCAGTTATGGATGTGACTGGTGATGGAAGTAAAGCCCAATGCTATAAAGAACAATATAACATATGATTCTGGAATGTTAGGTCCATGAATCAAGGTAAATTGAAAGTAGTGAAACAGGAGATGGCAAGAATGTATATCAACATTTTAGGAATCAGTGAACTAAAACGGACTGGAATGGGTGAATTTAACTCATATGACCATTATATCTACTGCTGGCAAGAATCCTTTAGAAGGAATGGAGTATCCATCATGATCAACAAAAGAGTCCAAAATGCAGTACTTGGGTGCAGTCTCAAAAACGACAAAATGATCTCTGTTTGTTTCCAAGGCATACCATTCAATATTACAGTAATCCAAGTCCATGCCCCAACCACTAATGCTAAAGAAGCTGAAGTTGAACAGTTCTGTGATGACCTACAGGACCTTCTAGAACTAACACCCAAAAAAGATGCCCTTTTCATCATCGGGGACTGGAAAGCAAAAGTAGGAAGTCAAGAGATACCTAGAGTAACAGGCAAGTTTGGCCTTGGGAGTACAGAATGAAGCAGGACAAAGGCTAACAGAGTTCTGCCAAGAGAACGCACTGGTCATAGCAAACACCTTCTGCCAACTACACAGGAGACAACTCTACACATGGACGTCACCAGATGGTCAATACCAAAATCACACTGATTATATTCTTTGCAGCCAAAGATGGAGAAGCTCTATACAGTCAGCAAAAACAAGACTGGGAGCTGACTGTGGCTCAGATCATGAACTCCTTATTGCCAAATTCAGACTGAAATTGAAGAAAATACAGAAAACCACCAGATCATTCAGGTATGACCTAAATCAAATCCCTTATGATTATACAGTGGAAGTGACAAATGATTCAAGGGATTAGATCTGATACATAGAGTGCCTGAAGAAATGGACAGAAGTTTGTGGCATTGTACAGAAGGCAGGGATCAAGACTATCTCCAAGAAAAAGAAATGCAAAAAGGCAAAATGGTTGTCTGAGGTGGCCTTATAAATAGCTGTGTAAAGAATAGAAGCAAAAAGCAAAGGAGAAAAGGAAAGATACACCCATTTGAATGCAGAGTTCCAAAGAATAGCAAGGAGAGATAAGTAAGCCTTTCTCAGTGATCAATGCAAAGAAGTAGAGGAAAACAATAGAATGGGAAAGACTAGAGTTACCTTCAAGAAAAGTAGAGTTACCAAGGGAACATTTCAAGCAAAAGTGGGCACAATAAAGGACAGAAATGGTATAAACCTAACAGAAGCAGAAGATATTAAGAAGAGGTGGCAAGAATACACAGAAGAACTATACAAAAAAGAACTTCATAAAACAAATGAGTCTTTGGTCACAGAAAAAAAAAAAAAAAAGAACTTCGTGACCCAGATAGTCACAATGGTGTGATCACTCACCTAGAGCCAGACATCTTGGAGTGTGAAGTCAAGTGGGTCTTAGGAAGCATCACTAGAAACAAAGCTAGTGGAGGTGATGGAATTCCAGTCAAGCTATGTGAAGTCCTAAAAGATGATGCTATTAAAGTGCTACACTCAATATGATAGCAAATTTTGAAAACTCAGCATTGGCCATAGGACTGGAAAAGGTCAGTTTTCATTCCAGTCTCAAAGAAAGGTAATGCCAAAGAATGTTCAAACCACCACACAATTGCACTCATCTCACATGCTAGCAAAGTAATGCTCAAAATTCTCCAAGCCAGGCTTGAACAGCATGAACTGAGACCTTTCAGATATTCAAGCTGGATTTAGGAAAAGCAGAGGAACTAGAGATCAAATTTCCAATATCCATTAGATTATTGAAAAAAACAAGAGAGTTCCAGAAAAACATCTATTTCTGCTTTACTGACAACACCAAAGCCTTTGACTGTGTAGATCACAACAAACTGGAAAATTCTTAAAGAGATGGGAATACCAGACCACCTGACCTGCTTCCTGAGAAATCTGTATGCAGGTCAAGAAGCAACAGTTAGAACCGGACATAGAAAAACAGACAGGTTCCAACTTGGGAAAGGAGTATGTCAAGGCTGTATACTGTCACCCTGCTTATTTAACTTATATACAGAGTACATCATGCGAAATGCTGGGCTGGATGAAGCACAAGCTGGAATCAAGCTTGCTGGGAGAAATACCAGTAACCTCAGGTATGCAGATGACATCATCCTTATGGCAAAAAGTGAAGAAGATGAACTCTTGATGGAAGTAAAATAGAAGAGTTGAAAAAGTTGGCTTAAAACTCAACATTCAAGAAGCTAACATTATGGCATCCAGTCCCATCACTTCATGGCAAATAGATGGGGAAACAGTGGAAACATAGACTTTATTTTCTTGGACTTCAAAAATCACTGCAGATGGTGACTGCAGCCATGCAATTAAAAGACGTTTGCTCCCTGAAAGTAAAACTATGACCAAACTAGGCAGCATTTTTAAAAGCAGACATTACTTTGCCTAGAAAGGTGTATATAGTCAAACCTATGGTTTTTCCAGTAGTCATGTGTGGATTGAAAGTTGGACCATAAGACCATAAAGAAAGCTGAGCACTGAAGAATTGATGCTTTTGAACTGTGGTGTTGGAGAAGACTCTTGAGAGTCCCTTGGACTGCAAGGAGTTCCAATCAGTCCATCCTAAAGGAAATGAGTCCTGAATATTCATTGGCAGGACTGATGCTGAAGCTGAAACTCCAATACTTTGGCCATGTGATGTGAAGAACTGACTCATGGGAAAAGACCTTGATGCTGGGTTGATGAAGGCAGGAGGATAAGGCAGAAGGAGAAGGAGACAGAGGATGAGATGTTTGGATGGCATCATCGACTGGATGGCCATGACTTTGAACAATGTCCGGAAGTTGGTGCTGGACAGGGAAGCCTAGCATGCTGCAGTCCATGGGGTCGCAAAGAGTCAGACACAACTGAGCAATTGAACTGAACTTCCAACCCTGTGGCCTGGTATTATTTGCTATTATTTCATTTGTATTTTGTTTATGTCTATAACTCAGATGAATAGAGAAATTTATAACAGGCAAGAAAAAAAGATTACTGGCTGTCTCCAACGGAAACTATGCATTGTTCAGAGCAGATTCTTCTGGGTAATCTGATTCCAGTCTTTCATTTAATTAGAGCTATTTTTAAACCTCTGCAAGTTGGAGATAACTGGTAGCAATGAATAATAATCCTTGTCCACAGACATAGAAGTAAATTCTGTCTCGGGAACATTTGGTTGACATTCCTCCTCCTCCCCACCCTCCATGGAAAAAGCCAGTTTCCCATCTCTTTTTAAATTCATTTCAATATCATCTCTTTACTCCATATAAAGATGTGCCTCTTTGACTACTCCTTTGAACTGGTTGTAGCATCTTACCAGCTCTTTCATTAATAACAAGTTAAATAAAATTAACACATTCATTCTATACCTGTAGGAGAGTCATGATTAACATGTGTAAACTTCTTAGGGGCAGAGGCTCTCCTGGACCTGGAGTGGTAATTGCTTCTGTTCCCTGGCTCTAGATCCAGGGTAAATTACTTACCATTGTGCATCAAGACCCACCTATGGGATAGAATAGGTTTCCATGATGACTCAAAAGGTAAAGAATCTGCCTGCAGTGCGAGAGATTGAAGTCAATTGAACCTTCCCAAGACAGAATTTTCCCAGGTACATTTCTTGGATGGGAAGATCCCCTGGAGAAGGGAATGGCTACCCACTCCAGTATTCTTGCCTGGAGAATCCCATGGACAGAGAAGCTTGGTGGGCTACAATCCACGGGGTCCCAAAGAGTTGGACACCACTGACCGACTTTAACACACACACATGGATGGGCTAGAATAAGAATGTGTTCTCTGTCTATCCGAAGGGCTTGCCACAAAAACAAAATGAGCCTATATATAGAAAAGAATTGTAAATCTAGAAAGTTTTCAGTGTAGAGTCTTCATCTTTTCCCTCACGTCCCAGAGTAAATGTTGCTCACACTTTAAGACTCAGCATAATTCTTGCCTGCTTTAGTCACCCTTCTCTCAATTCATATTGTATTTTTAAAAAGATTTATTTATTCCTTTATTTTATTTCTGGCTGTGCTGGGTCTTTGTTGCTGCACTTGGGCTTTCTCTAGTTGCTATGAGCAGGGGCTACTCTTTCATTCCTGTGGTTTCTCTGTTGCTGAAGAGCACAGGCTCTAGGCACATGAGCTTCAGTAGTTGCAGCATGTGGGCTCAGTAGTTGTGGCCCATGGCTTAGTTGCTCCGTGGCATGTGGGATCTTCCTGGAACAGGGATTGACCTGTGTCCTTTCCATCACAAGGCAGATTCTTAAGCACTGGACCACCAGGGAAGCCCTTCATATTGTATTTACATGAGTTTATTTTATTTTATTTTTAAAATTTTATTTATTTATTTTTTGAGTTTATATGAGCAATAGCATACCAATTATTATTTATTACCCTCTAATGAGCTCGTGTGGGTTAATTTCATCTCATCAGGTAGATTTAAGATTGTTTAGGGCTAGGACAATGCCCTAAACTTTATTTGTATTCCCTGCTGCATCTAGCACTGTTAGATTTCTGATACAATAGATTCCTTGACTGAAATGGAATATATTCTGATGTAAACAAAGTACCTACCTTGGAGACAGTATGCACTCAATTGAAGATGATGATGATGTTGAATACAATTACACCAATCACTGTCAATTAGAAATTTATACAGTAGAAAAGATGATTCAGGAATATTCTGCCTTCAGAAAAGAAGGAAGATGATAAGAAGAGCTAATTTGAATGGAAGTATTATTATATGTTTGGCACTATTGTAAACACTTTACATATATTAACCCATTTGAGACTCACGACAACCCTATGAGGTAGGTACCCTTATTCCCCATTTTACAAATGAGGAAATTAACACATAAGGAAATTAAACAACTTGACCCAAGGTCACCCAGTTAGTGAGTGAAGACTGGCTCCAGAGTCTGGACTATTAACTACTATGATAAGAAAAAGAAAAATGAGATACAAAAGAGTTTTGGAGGAAAGTGAGTTTTATCAATATATTATTTTTATATGATATATATGATAGTCTTTTGATTGTGAGAAAAAGGAATTACAATAAGAAGGCAGAAATGGGGAAGAAAGAAAGATGTTAGCAAATAAGAAACAACAGTAATGATAATGGTCGGGTCACCTTGAGAATATATGACTTTGGGCAAGTCATTTGATTTCTTAGAGAGCTTTTTGTGGGTATGACATGAGATACTTCATGCAAAGTGCATAAAGCAGTCCCTGGCACTTCATAATCACTCAATAAATAGCATTGTTATTATCTTTTAAAATTATCATTATCTATTACTGTTATTAACCATAGTAGATAAAAACAGCTTACCTTATTATTGCCAAATCTGTAACCTCACTCTACTTATAGGCTAACAAGTTGCTGCAGGTTCCTAGATGCTGGCAGAAGACAGGAGACTAGTGGTTCGATGTTAAAGTATTTTACTTACACCAAGCAACATGAGCATCTGTGTATTTGCATAAGCTCCCTTTGCCCTCAGTTCCCACAGGGTTGACATGTGAGAACACAGGCAGATTTTGAGCACACAATGGATGTGAACCATTGTTGAGGAACCCTGAGCTTGGGGAATTTATAGCTTGGATAATAAGCAGTAAGCAAGCCTGCTTTTTGTCCAGGAAGAGAAATTGCCTCATCTTGCAAGGTTGTGTGCAAAACCACAATTCTGAGAAATGGCCCAAGCAAAGAGCAGTCAGGGCTTTGTGTGATTGGCTTACCCAGCAAGAGCATGAAGGAACACTCAGGGGTTATGGCAGATTGTTTCTCACAATCATCATCATCATCAATTACTATTATGAATCAGGGGAAAGGAAGATGACTTCTTATCTTTTTTCCCATTTATATCTCTACACTTTCCTTACTATACCTTCTTACTCTGGGCCCTGAATCTGGACTTTTGGAGGATCATGTAATGAAATACTTCAAGTAAAAAGGAGTCTGTCCTCTCAACCCTTCCAATTTACTTGTCATGACTGTAGACTTAGGCTCCTCCAACTCTTACTTCCTATTTTATTAATCCTTCAACCTGAGACATACAGACTTTTACTTTTGTTTCTTCCCCTGCATTAAGATATTTTGAAATGACATTAATTTCATGGCTCCAGAACAGGCCTCGTATCATCTAGAATAATAGCTCATGCTGGAAATATTACTTTCTCTGTATGGACATGAATAAAATGTCACATTTCAAACAAAATGTGACTTTCTCCAAAATGAGCTTTGAAACGTTATGATCAGCATAAATTTCACTGAGCTACCTTGAATATCCATCTGCATTTCACTGGCTAGTAAATGTGCTTGGCACTATCACACTACAATATCCATTAGAAATGCTTTGCTAAATCACAATAAAAAAGTGTTAGTGGGAAAACAGAACTTAGATGTTGGCCATATTAGTTTCTTAGGGATGCTGTAAAAAAAAAAAAGTAACAAACTAGGATACCTAGAAACAACAGAAACTCATTTTTTCACACTCCAAAGCCCCTAAGAAAGATGATTCCTTGTCTCTTCCAGGTTCTGGTAGCCCCAGGCATTCCTTGGCTTGTAGCTTTATAACTCAAATCTTCACCTCCATCTTCACATGGCATTCTCCCTGTGTGTCTCTATTCTTCTCTTACAAATATACCAGTTATGTTGAAATAAGGGTACACTCTACTCCAATATGACCTCATATTAACTAATTACATTTGCAATTACTCTTTTTTCCATATAAGTTCACATTCTGAGGCACTTGGAGGTAGGATTTCAACATATCTTTTTGAGGCAAACAATTCAACTCATAACATTGACTAATCCCTTCATTTTAAAGATAATAAAAATGAAGCCAAGAAAGTTATAAGGTACCCATGGTCACTGCCCTTCAAATTCCAAGTTTTTTCTGGATTTGGGACCCTTCCCCCAGCTTCTGCTTTAAGAACTCTGAGAGCCTTCACACCTTGCCTAACTCCCTGGACTTGTTCTTTTGGCTGGTTTTGAATATCTGATTCTTCCCTTTGTTGAGTCACATTCTTTTGAATAATGCTTGCCCTGATGTCATCCATGCCCCAATGTTTAGGCCATGGGAGGCAGTCTCTATGTTTCTGAATTCTCCAGGGTGAAGAGAAAATAGGCTTTGGAGAGCATTTGTGACTTTGCTTCAGAAACATTGAGTCAAAAAATGAGCTTCTTGGAGAAACTGTAGGCCAGTAGAAAATAATATAGAGAGTACTCATACATGGGAGAATTTACTATTGAAAGTCCTCTTGAAATGGAAGGTAAGATGTACCTATAAAATTCAAAATGATACAAAATGAAAATAACACTTCTGAAAAAGGCCTTTTTTCCAGACTATCACAGGGCAAGTATGAGCAAGTAAAATCTTTGGACCATTTCTCATCTTAAAGCCTTTTTTCCTGGCTCTAGGGATTTGCTCATGTTCCTCTGGGATTGTAAAATGCACAGGTGATTCAGAGCGTCTTTCACTGGATTAATGGTTCAAAAGCCAAACCCTCTAGGTATGCAAACTTTCCCTCAGTTTTTCTGGGGATTTTTTTTCCCTTTGCTTCATGCCGAAGGTATTTCTTATGAACTAATTAGGAGATGTTTATCTTTTCATCTTAACTGAAAAATACCTGTCTAAAGACTATACCAAGTTCATACCTATCACTGACTGCACTTCATGCTATTGTTTAATGACATTGAAACATGCTCAGCACCTTAAAACCTCTCTTGCTTCATTTAGATTCTGAAAATGTCAACTACACAAAGAGGGGAAGAAAGACCTAGGGTTGATAATTAGCTGGAGTCTTCCAGTTTAGAGAAAGATCATAGCACATTCAAGATCCAAGGGAATTTTTAAACAAATAAAAAACGCATGTCCACAGCACTCACTTTTGCCTCTGGGCTTTCCAGGTGGCTCGGTGGTAAAGAATCTGCGTGGCAATGCAGGAGCCGCAGAAGACGCAGGTTCTTTACCTGGGTTGGGAAGATCCCTCGGAGGAGGAAATGGCAACCCACTCCAGTATTCTTGCCTGGAAAACCCCAAGGACAGAGGAGCCTGGCACACTCTAGTCCATGGGGTTGGAAAAAGTCAGACACGACTGAGTATGCATGCATTTTTTACCTCTAGAATTACCACATTTCAAAACTAAGGGCAACTGGCAGGATTACTTAGGTCACTCCTACTTGTTGGAATATAAATGGTCCACCAACTCTACCATATCTGCCATTCATAATTTGGGGTTAAAAAGAAAAACAGTGTGGCCTTCCTTCATTAACCATATTGAGCCTGTTATTAGCAGAAGCCATGCGTGCATGCTAAGTTGCTTCAGTCATATATGGCTCTTTGTGACTCCACAGACTGCAGCCCACCAGGCTCCTCTGTCCATGGGATTTTCCAGGCAAGAATACTGGAGTAGGTTGCTGTGCCCTCCTCCAAGAGATATTCCCAACCCAGGGATCAAACCGATGTCTCTTACATCTCTTACAATATATTGGCAGGCAGTTCTTAACCACTAGTGTTCTTAACCACTAGTGCCACCTGGGAAGCCCCATTGGCAGAAGCCTACCCCATTCAAAAGTAAATACATGACTAATGCTTGCCAGGGACTAGGGGAAGGGAAGCAGGAAGGGGAGTTGTTTAATGAGTAGGGGTTTCCCCCACCATGCAAAAGTAGAGCATTCCGATGAAATCGTTTGTAAGCTAAAACGAAATACAGCAAAGAAGCAATTACCTAAGACGCATCTTACTGATGGATGCACAAAATAATTCAAGATAAAGCACAGATGCCTACAGACACAGTTCAAAGCTATGGCAGCTTGATGCTAAGACTCTGAGTGTTATTCCAGAAGAAGGAACTTGGGGGGACCCCTTAGCCTGTTCAGATGCATTGTCTCTATAACGGTTGGCTGCAAAACAAACTTTGAATGCTATTTTTGGTTTTTTGTAAAACTGAAACCCTGTTTGGATTTCTTTTGGTTAGCAAAAACATGTACTAATATAGGTTTTTCATAAAAGCAAAGTGATGTAAAGCAATTTTTTGAAAACCAGGAGATACCTGTTAAGAAGTTTCAGTTTTGCAAGTTGAAAAAGCTCTGGAGATCTCTTGTACAACAATGTGAACCTACTTAATGCTACTGAACTGTACACTTAAAAATGGTTAAGTTGTGGGACTTACCTGGTGGTCCAGTGGTTAGGAATCCACCCTGCAATGCAGGGGATGGGCATGGGTTCAATTCTTGCACAGGAAACTAAGATCCCACATGCTGAAGAGTAACTAAGTCTGTGCACCATGACTACTGAACCAGCATGCTCCAGAGTCCATGTGCCTCAACAAAAGATCCTGCATGATGCAATGAAGATCCTACATGCTGCAACTAAGACGCAATGCAGCCCAATAAATAAATATTCTTTTAATGGTTAAGATGATAAACTTTGTTATGTGTTCTTTTATCATAATTAAAAAGAAAAGTAAGCAATTAAACATAGATGAGCTACTGTGATTGATACTTTTGAACTGTGGTGCTGGAGAAGATTCTTGACAGTCCCATGGAGGGCAAGCAGATAGAACCAATTAAAGAAAATCAACCCTGAATATTCACTAGAAGGACTGATGCTGAAGCTGAAGCTTCAGTCCTTTGGCCACCTGATGCGAAGAGCTGACTCATTGGAAAAGACCCTGACGAATGAAAGATTGAAGGCAGGAGGAAAAGGGGTGACAGAGGATGAGACGGTTGGATAGCATTGCCGACTTAATGGACATGAGTTTGAGCAAACTCTAGAAGATGGTGAAGGACAGCAAGCCTGGAGTGCTGCAGCCCATGGGGTTGCAAAGAGTCAGATATGACTTAGCAACTGAACAACAACTGGGATTGAAGCTTTTTTATGTTTTACTTTTATTTTTCACTTTTATTTCTTTTGAGCCCAAAAGCCTCCGCTACACAAAAACCTCTCCCAAGCTGCCTACTTGAGTAGCTAACACTCTACCTGTTCCCAGTTAGAGTCTCTCTTTCAAGTAAAAATTTTTCTAGATAAAATCCCCATTTAAACTGTGAGATTTCCAAGAAGGAGAAGGAATGGTTTGTTGTTGTTTAGTCACCAAGTCATGTCCAATTCTTGTGATCCCATGGACTGTTCTGTTGCCAGCCAGACTCCTCTGTCCATGGCATTTCCCAAACAAGAATACTGGTGTGGGTTGCCATTTCCTTCTCCAGGGGATCATCCCAAACCAGGGATTGAACCTGTGTCTCCTGCATTGGCAGGTGGATTCTTTACCATTGCACCACCAAGGAAACCCAAAGGAATGATTATACAACTGCCGGGGTCCAGCCCCAGGGGGTCCGGGGGTCTTGAGGGATGAGTGGCGTCGGCGGAAGAACTGAGCTGAGTCGATGTGTGGTGATGAAGCAGTCTCACTTTACTGCTGTTAGTTTTGTAAGGTGATGGAGAAGTCTCTCCAAAAGGAGATGGAGAAGTCTCTCACTTTATTTCTGTTAGTTTACAGTTTTATAGACAAAAAACACCCCCATTACATCACAACTATTCTATGCAATCTTTGTTTTCTGCCTACCATCAACAACTTTAACATTAAGCTCATTTTCATTGCAAAATGTCAGATTTCTGCATAATCAGACTTAACAATAGTATGTTTACCATTTGAATGTCTCTAGCATACCTTTTATTTAGCATAATGTGGGCATATATACACTGTCTTACAAGATAGCCTTTTCAGCAAAGATAAAAATCTTGCAACTTATCCAGGAAACATAGGGCTAGAATCTATCTCAAAGAGAGGGGGTTGTAAAAACTCAATTTCCATACCTGAGAGGGAAGAAGGCTATAAATGGTTACTTTACTTTAAGAATGTATGCATTTCTTTTGTCCCCGGGAAAGGTGTGCCTCTCCACTCATCTCTGAATATTCAGGGATTGACACAGGAAGCCTCCTGCCAAATGTTCCCTGACAAGGTGCAACTATGTAGAAGCTAGAAAGAGGGGCTTAAGCTTAAAACTGTTTTATTCTATTAACCTATTTTGGTTTTTACAAGGAAAGAGAAAAGAAGACAAAGAGATAGTTTAGCAGCACTGCTTTAACAATGAAACCCTATTAACCTTACAACTACTAAAAGGAATTCCTATCTCTACACTAGCCTAAAGCAATCAGTGTCTCCAACTATGCTGGCCACAGTTATGAGCATTCCTAAGTCCCAACCCAGTCTGGTTTTTTCAAGGAAGGGAGCCTCCTCCGTGGAGTGGTCGGGGGAGTGGGATGTGGAAAGGTGACCCAAGTACGAGCCCTTCTGGTGGTGGCTTTGCCATGACCCCCAGAGAACTCTTGGTAAACTCCCCAGTAACTAGTTGGAGGTATAGTAATCTATTTAAATGTCCCTTATTCCTCCTTAGTCCCCGGGAAAGGAAATCTGCCTTCCCAGATCCTCTGAGGGAAATAAGGTCTGAGGGAATTATCTCAGGATGAATTTTTTCTAACTGGGACTGACCTGAGATGAGTTAAAACATAAACAGATGAGCATAAACAGAACTTCCCAAGAAAAATACCAGGAGGGGCCTTGCCTTGGGATGCCCCGAAGGAAAATCCACTTTGCAGTTTCCTTCTCTGTCTTGTGACTTTTTCATCCGAGTGAGGGGGCATCCTGATGGCTCCCGGCATACAACTGTTAAACTAGTTTCTTTAAAATGTATACATAAGAAATCAGGACATAAAGCTAGATGGTAATTGTTGGAGGGCTGGAACCTAGAAAAGTTGGAAACATAGAGTACAGTCACAGGAAGGATGGGAGAGGTGGGAGTTCCAGGAATAGGAGGCAAACTCATCAATATGAATGCCCAAAGAACCTATGAGCATGACTACCATGCAATTTACCTACTGAACAACCAAAGTCAGGTTAATCCTGGGTCAAAACTAAGAACATGGGATGCTGACAATATAAAGGACCAGGATACAAGCTTAGGCTTGAAAAGCAGAATCTAAGGTTAGATATCCAAACAGACCATGCCAGGTGAAGATCCCAGAAACAGATGGTAATGGCAAAGCTTGAAGTCTGAAACCAGACAAGAAAAGTCAGCAGAGCCAGATGGTTGACAGAATGAGATGCTCAGACAAGAGTGAACATTTAGGAAACTATAAAATTAAAATAGAGTGGATCTGGACACACTGGAAAAAATGGACTTGAAACTCAGGAGAGGTTAAAAGGGTTAGAAATCACATTAGAAGTTTTAGTGTCAAAGATTAGAAGAGGCTAGAAGTCCTGGTAACAGGGATGAACAAGGGCTTATCACCTTCCAGTTTTTCAGAGATTTGGAACTTAACATAATTCCTATTAAGGTAGCATCCAATCCTGGAAAACTTCATCGAGGCATGTAGTGAGAGTTGTTGTTTGAAACTCCCTGGCTGAGAAGTGAATGTGTGGGCAAGACAAAGCATAGTTTTTGGCAGAAATATTCAGGCACTTCGGTGCTGAAGAACCATGGAAAGAAAGGTGATTCTAAAAGCATAGGCTCTTGTTATTTACCTTTCACTGATTCTTAGACCTTGATATTTCTCCCTTGGTGCTCCTAGTAAACCCTAGAAACCCCTCCTTTTTTGCCAGCCTTCCTTCATTCATGCAGCATTTCCGACCAGTGTCTTGGATATACCAAGACAAGAGCCATTGTGTGTCTGATGTCTGTCATGGGCATTCTATGAGAAATGACTTTGTAACTCTGCCTTAATAAGATAATAATTGTCATACATAATTTTTCTATTAAGTTTAGGTTAGTCACTCAGTTGTGTCCGACTCTTTGCGACCCCATGAACTGTAGCCCAGCCAGGCTCCTCTGTCCATGGAATTCTCCAGGCAAGAAGACTGGAGTGCGTTGTCATTCCCTTCTTCATGGTCTCTTGCCAACCCAGGGATTGAACCTGAGTCTCCTGCATTGTAGGCAGATTCTTTACCATATGAGCCACCAGGGAAGCCCTTATTAAGCTTAGAGTGCAGTCAAAATATGCAAGAGTGAGTTAACAATATTTATTACTTTCAAGTGGTGCTGTTTAAATTTTATTTTTATTTATTTATTTTTTAATTTTCTTTACTTTACTGTGTTGGTTTTGCCATACATTGGCATGAATCTGCCATGGGTTTACATATGCTCCCCCTCCAGAACCCCCCTCCCTCCTCCCTCCCGATGCCCTCCCCTTGGGACATCTTGGTGCAAGAGCCCCGAGCATCAATCCTGGGCTGGTGATTGATTTCACATATGGTAATTAACATGTTTCAATGCCATTCTCCCATATCATCCCACCCTTGCCCTTGAGTTTTAAATATACTAGAAGATTCAGCAAAAGGATCTGTCTGATTGGGTTATTTAGACCCCACCTAAAGACTTAGTCCCACCCTGGCCTCAGGGACCAAGAATGGTGGTCAAAGAGATTTAAAGAGCCCTAGGCAAGTAGGTCTGGATCCTCATCAGTAAGCCAACTGTGGCTTACTATATTATTTACTTACTATAAAAATCTATATTGGCTTCCCCTCCCCTGCCAGGTGGAGGCTAGACAAACTGTAGGCCCAACTGGGTGACTTTAATGGAACCAGAACAGAGTACAGTTTCCCTGCAGCTATAGCATGAAAGCTATAGATTGATTATATTCTTTGAAGCCAAAGATGGAGAAGTTCTATATAGTCAGCAAAAACAAGACCGGGAGCTGACTGTGGCTCAGATCATGAACTCCTTATTGCCAAATTCAGATTGAAATTGAAGAAAGTAGGGAAAACCACCAGACCATTCAGGTATGACCTAAATCAAATCCCTTATGACTATACCATGGAAGGGAGAAATAGATTCAAGGGATTAGATCTGATAGAATGCCTGATGAACTATGCATGGAGGTTCATGACATTGTATAGGAGACAGGGATCAAGACCACCCCCAAGAAAAAGAAATGCAAAAAAGAAAAATGGCTGTCTGAGGAGGCCTTACAAATAGCTGTGAAAAGAAGAGAAGCAAAAAGCAAAGAAGAAAAGGAAAGATATACCCATCTGAATGCAGAATTCCAAAGAAGAGCAAGGAGAGATAAGAAAGCCTTCCTCGGTGATCAATGCGAAGAAATAGAGAAAACAATAGAATGGGAAAGACTAGAGATCTCTTCAAGAAAACTAGAGATACCAAGGGAACATTTCATGCAAAGATGGGCTCAGTAAAGGACAGAAATGGTATGGACCTAACAGAAGCAGAAGATATTAAGAAGAGGTGACAAGAATATACAGAACTATAAAAAAAGATCTTCACAACCCAGATAACCACGATGGTATGATCACTTACCTAGAGCTAGACATCCTGGAATATGAAGTCAACTGGGCCTTAGGAAACATCACTATGAACAAAGCTAGTGGAGATGATGGAATTCCAGTTGAGCTACTTCAAATCCCAAAAGATGATGCTGTGAAAGTGCTGCACTCAATATACCAGCAAATTTGGAAAACTTGGCATTGGCCACAGGACTGGAAAAGGTCAGTTTTCATTCCAATCACAAAGAAAGGCAATGCTAAAGAATGCTCGAACTACTGGAAAATAGTACTCATCTCACATGCTAGCTAAGTAATGCTCAAAATTCTCCAAGCCAGGCTTCAACAGTACGTAAACCGTGAACTTCCAGATGTTCAAGCTGGATTTAGAAAACTCAGAGGGACCAGAGATCAAATTGTCAACATCTGTTGGATTATTGAAAAAAGCAAAAGAGTTCCGCTCTCCTACACTGTTGGTGGGAATGTAAACTAGTACAGCCACTATGGAAAACAGTGTGGAGGTTCCTTAAAAAGCTGCAAATAGTCCTGCCATATGACCCAGCAATCCCACTGCTGGGCATATACACCGAGGAAGCCAGAATTGAAAGAGCCACCTGTAACCCAATGTTCATCGCTGCATTGTTTACAATAGCCAGGACATGGAAGCAACCTAGATGCCCATCAACTGATGAATGGATAAGAAAGCTGTGGTACATATACACAATGGAATAT
>ML663456.1:663467-716570 GCA_007570785.1 Antilocapra americana | reverse complement strand
CAGAAAAAACATCTATTTCTGCTTTATTGACTATGCCAAAGCCTTTGACTGTATGGGTCACTACAAACTGTGGAAAATTCTTAAAGAGATGGGAATACCAGACCATCTGACCTGCCTCTTAAGAAACCTGATTGTAATTCAGGAAGCAGCAGTTAGAAATGGACATGGAACAACAGACTGGTTCTAAACAGGAAAAAGAGTACATCAAAGCTGTATATTGTCACCCTACTTATTTAACTTATATGCAGAGTACATCATGAGAAACGCTGGGCTGTATGAAGCACAAGCTGGAATCAAGATTTCCAGGAGAAATATCAATAGCCTCAGATATGCAGATGACACCACCTTTATGGCAGAAAGTGAAGAAGAACTTATGAGTTTCTTGATGAAAGTGAAAGAGGAGAGTGAAAAAGTTGGCTTAAATTCAGGGGGAAAAAAAAGCTCAATATTCAGAAAACTAAGATCATGGCATCTGGTCCCATCACTTCATGGCAGATAGGGAAACAGTGGAAACAGCGACAGACTTTATTTTGTTGGGCTCCAAAATCACTCTAGATGGTGACTACAGCTATGAAATTAAAAGATGCTTGCTCCTTGGAGGAAAAGCTATGACCAACCTAGATAGCATATTAAGAAACAGAGACATTAATTTGCCAACAAAGCTCCATCTGTCTAGTCAAGGCTATGGTTTTTCCAGTAATCAAGTATGGATGTCAGAGTTGGACTATAAAGACAGCTGAGCGCCAAAGAATTGATACTTTTGAAATGTGGTGTTGGAAAAGACTCTTGAAAGTCTCTTGGACTGCAAGGAGATCCAACCAGTCCATCCTAAAGGAAATCAATCCTGAATATTCATTGGCAGGACTGATTGTGAAGCTGAAACTCCAATACTTTGGCCACCTGATGCAAAGAACTGACTCACTGGAAAAGACCCTGATGCTGGGAAGGATTGGGGGCAGGAGGAGAAGGGGACGACAGAGGATGAGATGGTTGGGTGGCATCACTGACTCAATGGACATGAGTTTGAATAAACTCCTGGAGTTGGTGATGGACAGGGAGGCCTGGTGAGCTGCAGTCCATGGGGTCGCAAAAAGTCGGATATCACTGAGCCACTGAACTGAACTGAACTGACAGTGTGAAAAGCCTGAGAACACAGGCAGGCTTTCCAGGAGTCCTGGAGGGTGCCATGATTGTAAGACAAGGCAATTAGTATAATTGCAGAGGCATCATTCCAATCAGTTCAGTAGAGAACTAGAGCTTTTAAAGAGCTAGAATCAGACTAAGGGAAAAACAAAACAAAATAAACACAAAGAAATAAGAACTAAAAGAGATTTGAATGAATAAAATCAAACATAAAGAAGTACTAGAGACAAAATGAGTACAGAAGCCTCCCACTTCTTTTCATGTTATCACAGCACAGGCTTAAATGAATTGCTCTACAAGGTTCATATTAAGTGGCTCCAAAATATGAGTCTGGCTTCTTTGCACTCAGATTTTGACGATTAGACATCTACCTTATTTCTTTTAACTTGGTCTTCATCTTGCTCCTTTATCTGTGCATACCTAATTTGGTCATCTCAGATCCCTAATTCTAGACCTGGGGCGCTGTCATTTTTGTCTCTCTGTTGTCTCTGCTTGAACTTAGTCTCATCTACTTGTTTCCTGATACTCGTACTCATCCCAGTGCTTTTGTTATAGCCAAATGCTTCTCTCAATGAGCTCTTCCCGGCTACTGGGGAATATACATACAAGTCCCTATGGAGAGCCCTCTGATGCCAGTGATCTGTTTACCTAGTGTTAGACTTTACCAATGTGCTGTACACTCGTCCAGATGTCCTCTTGTTGTGCAATAAATGCTTATTGAATTTAACTTCCTGGAAACTTCCCAGATTGCCTGCCCTGCTCCAGTAGGGTGAGGTTCAAGGGTTGCCAGGCATCTGGTTTTGACAAAAACATTTCAGCATTTGAGTTTGTTGTCTGGGTTAAAAATGTCAGACATAAGACTATCTCTCTTTTCCAATTGAATAATTCATATCATTATGTTATCACAAAACCTGTATACACACAGGCAGAAAAATCTAATAAAAGCTAGAAATTGTTATCAGTGGATGTTCTATGTCTTTTCAAAATTAGGGTTTCAGATTCTAATCCAATGTATCCAGTATTTTTGCAGATACCACTTAGTAACCCTATCTAGTTTATTGCCCCATTAACCAAATTTTGCAGTAAGAGAAAATGTAGAGAAGAAATATTAGTTGGATTGTATCTTAGAAAAGAAGTGTGATGATTAGAATACCATTAACATCAATAAAAATACACTGAGTACCTACTGTAGTGATTTGAGCACAGCTTTAAAGTAAATGCAGTGATTACTGATATGTCTACTTCCTAAAAGGAGAAAAGAAGACTTTAGCTGCAACTTCATTGGACGGCTTTCTTTAGAGAGATATATAGAAAGATACATCAAGATAAACATGAGCATGGTTATTAAAATAAAATAAGGGTCTTCCTCTCAGAAGATGTAGATATACTTTTCCCTATTTCTCCCACTAAGTACAACTGAAAATCCTGAATATTCTATATAAGACAAACATAAGAAGACTCTGAGAAGTCCAGAGAAGAAAACACATCAGCTGTGAACTTCAGGGCACAAGGAATTACATAGTACTAATTTAGCTGGATTCTCCATTTGCTTCAGGCATTCTAGACTTGGAGTTGAAGAAGCTGGCAACCCAGAATTACCAACTGATGCAGGAAAAAAAAGTCTAACCAGTTAAGTCTGCTCTAGTTAGCCAAAGAACTGGGACAGGGGCAACCTAGCAAGGCAGAAAATCTTCAAACAATACCACTCTACTCAAACAACACAGAAAACACTGTGACCCTCATTCCCACTCATACCAGCAAATGCCACCTGGCAAGCCTAGACTTACCTCCTCACCAGGCTGCAATGAGATATCTCAACATCCCAACCTAAGTGGTGTCAGAGAAAGCCAAGTAGGGAATCCAGACTTTCATCTTGGCTGGCCAGTAATAATCCCTCCTCCACCCCCAATAGTCAGTGGAAACTACTGTGGGGGGAATATCCACCCTCATGTGGTGATTACAGCAAGTCCCCAGTTCAGGTGTCAACAGAGGCTAGATGGGAAACCTGGACATCTACTTCTACCTGAAATTAATAAGGAGTCCTACTCCTTGCCCTGTTAGAAGATTTTTAGAGAAAGTCAGCAAAAACAGAAAGTTGAAAGGAGGTGTAGTGTCTCATAATATATTATGAGTATGCCCAGGTTTTGTTCTAAAACTATTCATAATATCAAAAACCATGATGATCTCAAACTGACTAGGAATAAACAATCAATAGATGCCAACAATGAGATGAAAAGAATGTTAGAATTATCTGGCAAAATTTTTAAGGCAGCTATGACTAAAAAGAGAACTTTCCTGGTGGCTCAGTGGTAAAGAATCTGCCTGCCAATGCAGGAGACACAAGAGATGTAGATTCAAGCCCTGGGTTGGGAAGATAACCTGGAGAAAGGAATGGCAACTCACTCCAGTATTCTTGCCTGGGAAATCCCATGGACAGAGGAACCTGGCTGTCTATAGTCCATGATATCTTAAAAGAGTCGAGATAACTGAGTGACTAAAGCCACAACAATTTATTATTTTACAGTTCTCAAGATTAGGAATCCTAAATCAAGTTTGGGCTAAAGTCAAAGTGTCAACAAGGCTATATTCCTTTTGGAGCCTCCAGGGGAGAATCCGATTCCTAGTCTTTTCCTTGCCTACATTCCTTGGCTGGTGACCCCATCCTTACAATGGAACTTACTCTCATTTCTGCTTCCATCATCAAATCTCTTCTCTCTGACTCTGATCTTCCTGCCTCCTTTGAAATTACACTGTACCCACCTGAGTTATCCAGAATAATCTCCTCAACTCAAGACCATTAATTTAATCATATCTGCAAAGTCTCTTTTATCATATGAGGTAACAGTCATGGGTTGAGACTTGGACATCTGTGGCAGGGCATTGTTCAGTCTATCAGACTACAGTAATCAACACTGTATGGTAGAGGGAGGGGACATATGTACACCTATGGTTAATTCATGTTGATGCATGACAGAAATCACACCAATATTATAAAGAAATCATCAATCAGTGAAAAATAAATAAACATTTAAAAAGACTGTATGGTGAGGGGGAGACACATAGATCAATGGAACAAATAGAGAACCCCAATATATGCCCAACTGATTTTTTACAAAGGTGCCAAAGCAATTTAATTGAGAAAAGATAGCTTTTTCAATAATTGGTACTGGAGCAACTGGACATCCAAAAATGAATGAACCTCAACCTAAGTTTCATACCTTACACAGAAGTTAACTCAAAATGGACCACAGACTTACATTTAAAATATTTTTCTAGAAGAAAAAACACAGGAGAAAATCTTCGGGACCTAAGACAAGCCAAAAAGTTCTTAGACATGACACCAAAAGCATGATTCATAAAAGACAAAATTAAGTTGAGCCTCATCAAAACTAAAAACTTTTGCTCTGCAAAGACCCTGTTGAGAGGATGAAAGAATGGTCCTAGAATAGGAGAAAATAGTGCACCTGATGCAAAGAACAAACTCATTGGAAAAGACCCTGATGCTGGGAAAGATTGAAGGCAGGAGGAGAAGGGGATGACAGAGGATGAGATGGTTGGAAGGCATCATTGACTTGATGAACATGAGCTTCAGCAAGCTCCAGGAGTTGGTGATGGACAGGGAGGCCTGGTGTGCTGTAGTCCATGGGGTCACAGTTGGACACAACTGAGTGACTGAACTGAACTGAACTGAACTGAGGAGAAAATATATGCAAACCACATATGTGACAAGGACCTAGCATATAGGAAACGGAGCTCTCAAAACCAAACAGTAAAAACAACAACAAAAAATTCCAATTCAAAACTGGGCAAAAGTCATCAGCAGACTTCAGCAAAGAAGATATAAAGATGAGAAATAAGGAAGTGTAAATTAAAATCTAAACAAGATATCACCACACACATGTCAGATTGTTTAAAATAAAAAATAGTGACAACATCAAATGTGGGTGTGGAAGTAGAGATCACTCACATGTTGGTGGAAATGTCAAATAGTAAAATCACTCTGGAAAAGAGTTTGGCAGTTTCTGTTAAAACTAAATATGCAACTACCATATGATCCAGCAATTATACTCTTGGCATTTATTGCAAATAAATGAAGACTTGTGTTCACACAAAAACATGTAGATGAATGGTTATAGAAGCTTTATTTGTAGTGAGTCAAAACTGAAAACAATACAAATGCCTTTCAAACAGTTGAATAAACAATTGGCAGCACATTCACATTGTGGAATACTACTCAGGAATGGGCTTCCCTGGTGGCTCAGTTGGTAAAGAGTGCGCCTGCAATACAGGAGATGCAGGAGACACAGGTTCGATCCCTGGGTTGGGAAGATCCCCTGGAGAAGGGAATGGCAACCTACTCCAGTGTTCTTGCCTAGAGAAGTCCATGGACAGAATAAAAAGAAACTATCACTACACACAACTTGAATGAATCTCTAGGGATTCTGAATGAAAAAAAGCTAATCCTAAAGGTTACATACCTTTGGGTATGTAAAGGTATGATTTTATTTATTTAACATTCTTGAAATGACAAAAACTTTAGAAATGGAGAATAGTTTAGTGGTTGCCAGAGATTAAGGACTGGGTGGGAGGCAGGAAGGAAGTGAGTGTAGCTATAAAAGGCAACGTGAGGGTAATGGAACTGTTTCACATCTTGACTATATCCGTGTCGATATCCTGCTTGTGACAGTGCACTATGGTTTTGTAAGATGTTACCATTTAGGAAACTTGGGTAGAATACAAGAGATCTCTCTGTATTATTTCGTAGAAGTTCATGTGATTTTAAAATTATCTCAACATTAAAAGTTTTATTTAAAAATAAATACATAATAGTCAGAGATTAGAACAGTAGGTTAAACAAGAATCTCTGAGTCTGTACTGAATTATATAAACAAGCAAATCTTAAAAAGAAAATAGTACTCAAAGGCTTAAAATGAAAAGTGGTGATCTCTTTTCCTCCTCATCCTCTAGTCACACTTCTCAAGGATAACCACTCACAACACTATTATCTGGGTTCTTCTTATATTTACCTGCATATTTCTGTATGTAATCTGTAAGCTTGTATTGTTATTTCCTTATCATGCTTTTGCATTATCTACTGAATTTCTATTTTCACAAATGAGTGTAGCTCCCATTCTCCCAATTCATTTTTGTTAAATCAGTGGTCAGTATTTATATTATTATGATGATGAAAGTATCTTGTATTGTTGAAGCAAGTTGATTCTATGATTGTGTTTCCTTCTATTGTATACCCTTTAGTTTTTCCTAGAGTTCCTGGAGAATGTTTTTTACCTATTTCCTTTTGTTCTATCTACCTATCAAGATGCTTCATTAGATCAGTCAGATGTCAACGAAACTTTTTTTCTGATCTCATAGGTATATCAGATAATTTAACAATTCCATTTGATTCTTTGACAACTTCCTTCTCAGAGTTGGCTCTTTTCTCATTTGCCTACTCTAAAATGAACTGATTGTTCCCTTGGCCTCTGGGGCATGTTGTCATCCTGTGACTTCTCTCACTAGCTTACCTTATTGCTGTCATTGTTTACTGGACCCCATGTCTTTTTTGTTTTGTTACCTCATTTTGCTGGAGATCCAAGAGTGAACAAAAGTCAGACTTTTTAAGTTTTTTTATATCCTTGCATGGCTGAAAGTGACTTTAACCTCACTGGATATAGAATTATAGGATGAAAATAATATTCTCAGAGATTTGAAGGTATTGCTGCATTGTATCCAGGCTTTAAATATTAATGCTGCAAAATTCAATGCTGTTCAGTGCTCCTTTCCTCTTTGTATGAAAAAGAGTGAAAGAGGTATCTATGCATAAACTGCAGCAATTTTAAAAGCATGAAGGAATAAATATGTATGTGTAAACCAAGTCGCTTCAGTTATGTCCAATTCTTTGTGACCCCATGGACAGTAGCCCACCAGGCTTCTCTGTCCATGAGATTTCTGAGGAAAGGATACTGGAGTGGGTTACAGTTTCCTTCTCTAGGGGATCTTCCCATCCCCAGAATTGAACCTGCATCTCTTGCATTGGCAGGCAGATTCTTTACTACTGAGCCACCCAGGAAGCCCTAAGAACAAATAGTGGCATTTAAATAAACCAATAACAACTAAATAATTTGAAGTTGCAATAACTTAGCAACTAAAAAACTCCCTACCAAATATATCATAGGTCCCAATTATTTTAGGTGTGGATTTTACCATAGTTGTTTATGATGGAAAGCTTTCAAAACTGATCTATGAATCAATTAGCCTTGACACCAAAACCGAGTAAGAACACTACAAGAAAAATTATAAAACAAACATCCAAGTATAAATGTAAAAGTGTAAAACAAAATTTTGGCAAGTTTATTTCAGCACAGTATTAAAAAAAAAAATCATGAGCAAGTTGGATTCATTTCAAGAATGCAGTAATATTTTAACATAAAAACCAAGCAACTTAATCACTACATTAATGGACAAAGGAGAAATATATGACCATTTTGATACATGTAGAAAAAATATTTGATAAAATACAATATCTATTAATAATTAAAAAAAAAACTTTTGGTACACTAAGCATGGAAGTGAACCTTAAGTTAACCTGATGCAGGATATCAATCCAAAACCTAAAGATAATATTATACTTAATGCTGAAACTTTAGAGGCCTTCACATTAAAATAAAAAACAAGACAAGGATATCTGCTAGGCTTGCTTCTATTCCACATGGTAGTGTAGGTTCAGGTGATTACAATAAAATAAGCAAAAAATAAGGATTTTTTAAGAAATCAAGATTTAGAAAGGGTGATACAAAACTGTTGTTTGCAGATAATATTGTTGGCTACAATATGACTCAGCAATCCCACTGCTGGGCATACACACCGAGGAAACCAGAATTGAAAGAGACACGTGTACCCCAATGTTCATCACCGTATTGTTTACAATAGCCAGGACATGGAAGCAACCTAGATGCCCATCAACTGATGAATGGAAAAGAAAGCTGTGGTACATATACGCAATGGAATATTACTCAGCATTAAAAAAAATTCATTTGAATCAGTTCTACTCAGGTGGACGGAACTGGAGCCTATTATCCAGAGTGAAGTAACCCAGAAGAAAAAACAACAATACAGTATACTAATGCATATATATGGAATTTAGAAAGATGGTAACAAGAACCCTGCATGCGAGACAGCAAAAGAAGCGCAGATGTATAGAACAGACTTGTGGACTCTGTGGAAGAGGGCAAGGGTAGGATGATGTGGGAGAATGGCATTGAAACATGTTAATTATCATATGTGAAATCAATCGCCAGCCAAGGGTTGATGCTTGGGGCTGGTGCACCGAGATGGCCCAGGGGGAGGGAATCGGGAGGGAGGAGTGAGAAGGGTTCTGGAGGGGGAGCATATGTATACCCATGGCGGATTCATGTCAATGTATGGCAAAACCAACACAAGAAAGTAAATAAAATTAAAAAAAATATATTGTTGGCTACATAGAAAATCCAAGGTATCTACAAACAAACAGAAGTATTAAGAGAGTTTGACAGAGGCTGGATATAATGTTAACATACCAAAGCTGGAAATAAAACAATAATATATTAAAAATTTAAAAAGTTGTGTAGGACCTTTTATGGAGAAAATTATAAAACCTTAGCAAAGTACATAAAGGAAGACCTGAATAAATGGAAAAATATATCATATTTATGAATGGGAAGTCTTATTATAAAGATGTCAATTCTCCCCCAAATGAATCAATAAGTGCAGTGCAGTTACAATAATAATCCCAACATAGGATGACAGAAGAGTCAAGAATAACCCTAACTCACACCACGTACAAAACAAATTTCAGATGGATTGAAGAACTGCATCTGAAAATCAAACCTTTAAAACTCTTACTAGAATGTACTGGAGGATATTCTTTAGATCTCAAGATAGAAAAGGATTTCCTAAACCAAACACAGGAAGACCAAACCAAAAGGAAATTCTTAATATTTTAATGAATTATATGGTAAAACTACTAGACAGCAATATACATCTAAATATAAAAAAACAATGAACAGACTGGAGAAGATAACTGCAATGAATATAGCTAAAAGGATTCAAATCCAGAATATGCATCAATAAATAAAAAAGAAAACAACCCCAAAGGGGAAGGGGAGGACAGACACATAAACAGGTGATTCATAGAACTGGAACCTAGATAGACAATACATGAAAAATGTTCATCCTCACTAGTCACCAGAGAAATGCAAAATAAAGCAACTAAATATCATTTAAAATCCATCAGACTGACTAAAAATTAAGAACTCAGCACCAAGTGTCAGTGGGGATACTGGGAAATGGAACTTCATACTCAACAGTGAAAATTTGTAAAATTTCTTTGGAGCCTGATTGGGTGATATCTAGTAAAGCTGAAGATGTACATCAACTAAGAGCGTGTAATTCCACTTTCTCATCTCTAGTACTATGTAATTAGAGATCATCTAAAATTGACATATCAAGAAATTAAGTTAACGGGACATCCTTGGTGGTCCAGTGGTTAAGAATCTACCTTTCAATACATGGGACATGTGTTTGATTCCTGGTTGGGGAACTATTAGTAAGATTCCACATTCCACAGGGCAACTAAACCCACACACCACAAGTAGAAAAGTCCACACAGTGCAATGAAAGATCCTGCATACGGCAACTAAGACCCAATCCAGTCAAATAAATAAACGAATTAACTTTTAAAAAGAAAAAAGAAATTGAATTAAATATAAGCACAGTCTACATCCCAGGACTTCTCAAACTTTCATGTGTGTACAAATTACAGTCTACATCCCAGGACTTCTCAAACTTTCATGTGTATACAAATTACTGATGATTCTCTTTAAAATGCAAGTTCTGATTCAGCACGTCTGAAATGAGCTCCAAGATACTACATCTCTAAAAAGCTCCCGGGTAGTGCCCAAGCTGCTGAGAGGAAAACTTTATTTTGAGTAACAAAGAGATAAAGTGTAAGTTGCAAACTCAGATGCCTCCCAAGGCCAGGGTAGCAAAGATGTGAAGCTGATTAGATAGGGATTGCGATGAACTAGCTAGTGCATACCCTGAATAGAGGGGGCAACTGCTGTTCAACTTAGACTGCACAATGCAAGTTCAGAGGTCCCAATTTCTTAAGAGAGGCTAGGAAATTGGTTTTAGATGAAATCTTCCAATTTTAAAATGTTAATAGCCATTTAGAGGGGAAAAAAAACACTACGGAAGGTAAACAAAATGCATCTTTGGGCAGGTCTGACTTGCAGGCCTTCAGTGTGCAATCTCTAATCTTAAGATGGTAACCAATAGAAAACCTAATATCAAGCAGTTAAGAGGTTGTCTTTAGTATATGGAGCTGGAATTGGGAGACAAGGAGCCAGAGACTGCTGCTTCTCATCATAAGATCTTCTATATTGTTTTGTCTGTTCCTACATGAGCATAGCTTCAATTTTTTAAAACTGTTTTTACATAAAACAGTTATGACTAACTTTATGATTGTTCCATATTTGCTTTGCCTACCTTAGCTATGATTTAGCTCAAGCTTAATCAGGAATCTATCATCTAACTATGATGTTGCTCTTAAAGGAATCCATTAACCTACTTTATAATGATCCTTCAATGATGTGATTTCTAGGAATATAGCATAGTGAGAAGTAAAAATGACCTGAAGTGAGGGTGTAAATTTAATGAAATTGCATCAGCAGCCTTCTCTGGGGTCTTGTAATCAACCAGTAGTTCAAAAAACAGAAAAAGCCTCGGATCACAAGGTTGAATGGTCACAGAGGTTATCCAGTCTACCATACCACCAAGTACTTGAACTCTATAGTTTCTTAACTTATATTGCTCTACATTCCCAACTTCTCCTTTTGTATCACATGAAGTGTAGAATACTAAGTCCAGATGTTAAAATACTTTTAATTCACAATAACTATGCTAACAGTATGAATAATAACAAAGATGATGCCTAACATATTTTGTCCATTTACAATATGCCAGACCTTGTGCCCAATACTTGATATGTATTATCTCATTTGATCCTGGGAAAACCAACTGATAGCTCCCTATAAATGACTTGTTAGTTACAAAAGGACAATATTAACGTTATAGTGGAGAAACCTGATGGACACCACCTTCACCAAGTGATCAAAATTAACACCACAATATGGAGACAATCTGATATCACATGCCTGCTAATATGATGCACGGAGGATATGACATCACTTCAGTGGTATTTTTGTCCAAAACACATAATGTTAATCATGATAAAATGACAAAAAAATTGAGAAACATTCTGCAAGATAACCAACCTGTGCTTTTCAAATGTGCCAAGGTCATGAAACACAAATAAAAACTGAGGAGCTATTACAGATTAGAGGAGATTAACAAAATATGATAACTGAATTTAGTGTGTGATCCTGTTTTGGACCCTGAATTGGGAAAAATAACTAGAAAGGACAATATTCATAAAAGTGACAAATTTGAATATGTACTATGGATAACAATATTGTATCAATTTTAAATTTCCTGATTTATATAACACAGAGAATAATAATATAAATGAAGTAGATTGGGTAAGATATAAACAACTGTGGGTTTGAAATTACACCAAAACAATGTTTACCAAAAATGACATAGGTACTGTTACTATCCAATGCTGCAGGTGAGGAGAGTCAAGATCAGAAAGCTAAGTAATTTCCACAGTTTAAGTAAGAGGTAAAATCTAAATTCAAACACAAGGTTGTCTGAATCTAAAGGCCATACTCTTAAATGTTAGGGCATATTGTCTCAAATTAGCAACTTTGCTTTTGAGAATTGCTTCTAAGTCAGTGCATTCTTTAAAGCAGTCATCTTGGAGGATTATATGCTCATCCTATTGAAGCTCTTGCTGCCTACAGCCCTGTTTTTGGAAATATCATTTAAGGTCAGTTTGCTAGTCACCTTGATTTTTCACCTATATTTTCCATATCTCCATGTTACTCCCCAAATGACCATTTTGAAGGGAATATGTGAAGTACGTTATGTCTGTTTTAAAAGTTGTCACATGGCTTTATAGATATTTTTCAGCCCTGTAGATCAAAATGATAATTGCTTTAAGCAGCCAACGTGGGGTGACAAGACAATTCAATGCTGAGAGAATGGTATTTTCAATGAATGGTGCTGGAACAGTGCAATATCCACGTGCAAAAGAATGAAGGTGGACCCCCCCCCACCTCACACTATATACAATCATTAACTCAAAATGGAAAAACCTAAATATAAGACCAAAGGCTATAGACACTTAGAAGAAAATGTAGGGGTAAGTCTTTTTGATCTTGAATTAGCAATCATTCCTTAGATATGGCAACTAAAGCCCAAACCAAAAAATAAAAGGATAAATTTAGATTTGATTAAAATTTAAAATGTGCTTCAAAAGATACTTTTTTTTTAATTTTTTTAAATTGTTTTTGCCATACATTGTCATGATATCACCATGGGTTTACATATGCTTCCCCTCCGGAACCCCCCTCCCCCTCCCCCCCCCCCCCCTCCCCGGGAAATCTCGCTGCACCAGCCCCGAGCATCAATCCTGGGCTGGCGATTGATTAGACATATGAAAATTAACATGCTTCAATGCCCTTCTCCCATATCATCCCACCCTTACCCTCATCCACAAAGTCCACGAGTCTATTCTATACATCTGCGTTCCTTTTGCTGTCTCCTATGTTGGGTTCTTGTTACCGTCTTTCTAAATTCCATATATATGCGTTAATATACTGTATTGTTGTTTTTGCTTCTGGCTTACTTCACTCTGGATAATGGGCTCCAGTTTAAGATAGCCCACAGATTGGGAGAAAATATTTGCAAGTTACATATCTCAGAAATGACTTAGATTCAAAATATACAATGAACTTCTACAACTCAATAACAGAAAGATAAATAACCCAATCTAAAAATTGGCAAAGGACTTGACTAGACATTTCTCCCAATAAAACATGGAAATGACCAAAAAAAAAACCCCACACGCAGGAAAAGATGTTTAACATCATTAGCCACTAAAGAAATGAAAATCAAAACCACAATGAGATTCCACTTTCTACACATGAAGTGGCATTAATCAAAAAGACAGAAATAAATGCTGGCAAAGATATGGAGAAATTGAAACACTTGTGCATTACTAGTGGAAATGCAAAATGATACTGCCCCTGTGGAACACAGTCTGAAAGTTAATCAACTGGCTAAATGTAAAGTTACCATATAAACCAACTATTCTACTCTGAAGCATATACCCAAAAAAATTGAAAACATAAGCTTATCCCAAACCTGTACATAAATGTTTCTAGTAGCATTATTCATAATAACCAAAAGGTAAAATGACCCAAATGTACATCATCTGGTGAGTGGATAAACAAATTCGTTATATCCATATAATGGAATATTAATTGGCCATAAAGAGGAATAAAGTACTGATACCTGCTACAACATGGATGAATCTTAAACAAGGGATGCTATATGAAAGAAGCCAGATATACCATGTCACATTTTCTATGACTATATGTGGTTATATGATTCTGTTTATATGAAGTGTCCAGAATAGGCAGATTTGTAGAAACAGAAAAGATATTAGTGGTTGCCAAAGGCTGAGGGAAGTGGAGACAAAGGGAATGACTGCTAATGGACATAGTTTTGTGGGGGGATTAATGAAAATGTCTGGTATTAGGTGCAGGTGAGCAATACCCAACTCTGTGAATATACTAAAACCACTTTAAAAGGTTAATTTTAATTTAAAAAAAAAACGGTACAAATGAACTTATCTGCAAAACAGAAATAGAGTCACAGATGTAGAAAACAAACTTACAATTACCTGTGGGGAGAACAGGGGTGGGGGAGGGATAAATTAAGAGATTGACATATGCATACTACTATATAGTAGTATGGACAACTGTTAAGAACCTACTGTGTAGGACAAGGGACTCTATTCAATACTATGTAATGGCCTATAAGGGAAAGCGAAGTACGCAAGTCTCTCAGTCGTGTCCGACTCTTTGTGTCCCCATGGACTATACAGTCCATGGAATTCTCCAGGCCAGAATACTGGAGTAGGTAGCCTTTTCCTTCTCCAAGGGATCTTCCCAACCCAGGGATCGAACCCAGGTCTCCCACATTGCAGGCAGATTTTTACCAGCAAAGCCACAAGGGAAGCCCTATATGGGAAAAGAATCTAACAAAGAGTGTATATATATATAACTGATTCACTTTGCTGTACACCAGAAACTAGCACAACATTGTAAAGAATCTCTATAAAGCTATTTATTTAAAAAAAAAAAGACAATGTCTAAGATTTGGGTTTTTTTCACTTCCCCATTGCCTATTCCTCACTTTCCCTGTTTCCTCAATTATGTCTGATTGTGTACTTTCATTCTTACTTTCCAACTTTTCTCTTGAATCTGAGGGGACCCAGTGTTGGAACATTCCACCCATGGTTGGTTCAGCGATGAGCACATGACCCATGTCAGGCCAATTAGTAAAACTCAATTTAGGGACTTCCGTTGCTCTACCAGGGAAGGGAACTCCACTGCTAGATTAGTCTCCATTGTGAGACTGAAGGTACCAGGGGTATCTCTTTCTCTAGGAAGAGCCTAGAAATAGAAACCAACCCAGAGGAAGTATCTCTGATGGTCTTGGTGAAGTAATCTGCCTGTGAATTAAGCCATGTAAGAAGTTGGCTCTACGCCTGAACTTACTAAGCTTATGCTGCTGCTGCTGCTGCTGAGTCACTTCAGTCGTGTGTGACTCTGTGCGACCCCATAGACGGCAGCCCACCAGGCTCCCCCGTCCCTGGGATTCTCCAGGCAAGAACACTGGAGTGGGTTGCCATTTCCTTCTCCAGTGCAGGAAAGTGAAAAGTGAAAGTGAAGTCGCTCAGTCATGTCTGACTTATAGTGACCCCATGGACTGCAGCCCACCAGGCTCCTCCATTCATGGGATTTTCTAGGCAAGAGTACTAGAGTGGGGTGTCATTGCCTTCGCCATGTTAAGCTTATGGTAAGCTATAAATCACCTGTTTGGCTTAAGCAAGTTTGGGTATTGTTTTGTCACTTGCAGTGAAAGAATCCCAAATGATATAGGCTGTTTTTCCTGGGGGCCAAACCCCTTAGGACATGATTTCAAATCATCATGTCACATAGGACCCTGCCTGTTAGGCCTAAAATGATAGATCCCTGCCTACCAAAGGAGGGACACCGGACAGCTCCTGTAACACAGCACATGTAAATTAGATCTTCACATAGCATGCAAATAAAAGTGGTTACCCCATATCTGAAAAGTGGGAAAGGAACTGGTGGTCATATAAAGCAGAAGGATGACCCTGGAGTCAGGAGTTACTTGCTTCCTATCCAAAAGCCAGAGAGCTTATGCCACTGAAGGGAGGGCGAGCTAAGAGTGTGGAGAACTCAATAACTTGGAAAGTGAAAGTCGCTCAGTCATGTCCAACTCTTTGCAACCTCATGGACTATACAGTCCATGGAATTCTCCAGGCCAGAATACTGGAGTGGGTAGCCTTTCCCTTCTCCAGGGGATCTTCCCAACCCAGGTATTGAATCTGGGTCTCCCACATTACAGGCAGATTCTTTACCAGTCGAGCCACAAGGGAAGTCCAAGTATATTGGAGTGGGTAGCCTATCCCTTCTCCAATAGATCTTCCCAACCCAGGAATCAGACTGGGGTCTCCTGCATTGCAGGTGGATTCTTTACCAACTGAGCTATCAGGGAAGCTCCAATAACCTGGAGAAAGGGTAAATAAATAGGTGGGTCTCTGATAATTAAGCTAGCAGAATCCTCATGCAAGGAATGCCATTATCTATCTCTGAGAGTCAACCAATAAAGCATCTGTACGTGTATGACTTGAGGTTGGAAAACATGCAGAACTCCAGTCAAGGCAGTCACCTCTGAGAGACCAAAATGGAAAATGACTGTAAATAAGTAACCTGAAACTCAAGCATATATGCCCCTGCACCCAGCCTCATGCTGGGCACATGGCAGTTTCAGTAAATATTTGTTGAATGAATGAATACATCTCTATGAGCAAAGGGTCAACAGACTAGAGGGAAATCTACTGAGCCCAAAAAAGGCAGTCATCCTCCAATTGGTGTCCAGGGGACAGAGTATTTCACATAGATACACACATGGTTAGGAACATCGATGCAGCTGTGGATAGAGAAAACAGAGACCTGGCTCTGTGTACTTGGTTAATGTCCATCCACCCCGGGACTACAGACCCTCTCTCAGTGGGGGCACCCAACCTTGGACTTTACTGTGTTGAACAAGGTAAATTTCACCTATTGTGACCTCTTGGCAGCCAGCCAGCTGGCTTTTATCTAGTGATAACCTCTGCCTTTGCCATGAGCTAGCCTTAGCCCGGTGACTACCCTATGTACCAACCAGTGAAATATGCAACCATTGCATCAGGAAAGATGTTTAAAAAGTGGAAACCATGCTAGATAATTGGTGTATGTAGTTTTTGTGGTGTGATTCCTCTTTCCACAATCTTACACTGGGAGCATTTCAGTGAGGACTGGCTGAGAATATTGCACAAGAATAGTTCTAGGCCCTTTGTGGCACCCAAGAGAAGGTTCAGTAAGCCCTTCCCCAGCTCTGTCAGAGATATTACAGTCACATGGGTACTGCCACAACTCTTGTTCTAGATAGAAACACATTCAAGATTAAAAACTAAAACAAGTTTTCCATTTCTAACCCCAGTAGCTCAATGCCAGGCCTTGCTTTCCTCCATTCCTGCTTTCTTATTAAAGGAAAACAAAAGGGCCTCATTGAGTTCTCTGTGTCAGTCATAAGCAGAGAAAGGGAGTTTGATTCCTATTTGATTTTTTCTTCCTTTTTTCCTTTTGGATCAAAAGTTCAACTAAAAGAATTTGCTCAGATGAAAAGGATATTCTGTAAATAGTGAGCCCCTTCCAAGATTATCTTATACATATATATAGTAAAATAGAAGGATTGAAAAGTGACTGGAATTTGCAGTGGGACTTCTTTGAGAACTAGGAACTGGCTCTATAGTTTTGCTTGCCTATAATACATAATGAATGGATGATATGGGTTAGTGTAAGACCCAGACCTGGAATTCAACTTGGTGAAGAATTAGAAACCTGTGAGGAAGAACTAAAGGCTAATATCATACTGAACTGAACAGAATCTCTTTGTTTTTAAAAAGTTTATTTATTTTTTAATTGAAGGATAATTGCTTTACAGAATTTTGCTGTTTTCTATCAAACCAGAATCTCTTCTTTATCAAACAAGCATCACTGGATTATGTAGACTCCCTGGGTCCTTGGTGTGTACACCAATTCTTCTGTGTGGAAAACTGCAACAGATCATCTCTGGGACAGCCAGGTAAGAGTCTGCTCAAAGTCATACTCAGGGGTATCTAGTCAGGCTCACTTTGATGATGCTTTCTTTCTCTGACTTTATAGGCTCAACTCCAGCTTTCTCTGCTACAATTTGGTCTCCTAAGGCTATCTGAAGCATCAAAAGGTAACAATGCTAAGATCTATACCTGACCATTAGCCAATGTTTCTATTCCCCTTAGATGCAAATGGAAATATTTTTATGTTGTTGTTGATGTCTTTCCAGTGTTTTCCTCTACTTTCAAAGAAGACAGTGATGACTGATGAAGATTGAAAATACCAGCCATCAGGATTTTGAGGGTGTCCAGGGTCGCCGATAGATAGCAGGAGTAGCACCCCCCCCTTTGTGGGAGGTTGTGGTGGAGTAGCACTGCATCAGTGAGCTAGCTGCCAATGAGGTGTCTGACACCCTTACTTTTTTCACCGCCTCTGTAACCAGCTCTCTTCCTAAATGGATTCAGGCATCCTTGATTTAAGTCCCCCAGACCTGATGCTTGATACTCTCCTTCCAGAAGGGCTGTTTTGCTAGCCATGATTGTAAATCACATTTCCCTCTTGGATGACTTCTTTTCTCTCTGTTCCAGATCAACACTTTCATTGATCCAGAAACAAAAGCAAGGCAAAGTTGGAGGGGGAAAGAAACATGGAAAAATACATTTTAGCTCACATGGAGGCTCTGATGACCCAGTCAAACGACGCAGATTCAGCTGCCGCATACACAGGAGCCTCGCCTGCCATTCAGACTATACTCGAAGATGCTGATCTTGATGCAGGTAGTGGGGGAAATGTGGGGCAGGAAAGCATGGGTCCAAGAGAGGGTGATGAAGTGGAAAAAATGTCCAACCTCCGTCTGTGTCTGAATATGGAAGCTGAGGCCCCACGACCATGGGCAGCTCCCAATCATGCTACATGGCAGAGGGCTAACATCAGGGGACGCATAGGGAAGAAAAACAGCCTTAAAAGGAGGAATAGGAAGGAAAGAAAGATGGTGTATCTTCCTTGCCCTCTGATGCTGCAGACTCAAGCATCTTTGGCAGCCCCAGTTCTGGGTCACGTTCCTGTCCTGGAGCTTCTGTTAGAGGATGATATAGAAGTCATTGTGGAGGATGAAACCTGGGAGCAAAGGGAGAATGGTGAGGGTGAAAAGGCATCCATTCTTGGTCAATCTCGGATGGCACCAGCTGGTACCCTGTTGCCAGCAGCAAGTCCAACTCAGTTCTCTGCTGAGTGGGACTCTCTGGTGGACAACCAGGAGATAAAAGTAGAGCCATAAAGAGAGAAATGAAAAGAACAAGATCATGTGTAGCCCCTGGCCTCTGACGGTACAGGCCTGGGCATCTTACACGGGCCCTGGTCCATTACCCACGGCTCCTGCTAGGGCTTCAGCAGTTGCCAACGATGGAGTCAATGCAGGGTTTCGAAGCAGGGATCGAAAGGAAGGGAAAGATAAAATGTCGCTGGTTACTTCTTATCAGACTTCTCAGGCTGGCAGCCCATGCTCAGATGTGGCATCAGGCCACAGCTCACTGGAGGGGGTTTCCTTTGCTAACGATGGGTTGAACGTAGAGAAGAAAAGCGGATGTAAGAGGAGGGATAGAAAATACCAAAGTGTATCCTTCTTGACCTCTGACAGTACAGGCTTGGGCCTCATTCAGAGCCAAAGATGCGGTTCAGACTCTCTTGCAGGGTGTCTTCCATGGCAAGTATAATGATGAAGGCAGGCCAGAAAAGCTGGCCTCAAGTGGAGAATAGTAAGGAAGAAGCAAAGTCCATTTTTCCTTGCCCTGTGAGGGTCCAGGCAGATGCCTCCTTTGCAGCTAAAGCTCCAGGGCAGGATTCATTTGAGGGGACTTCTGCTCTGGAAGCCCTATTTTCCAAGCTGAGTCAAAGCAGGAGGAGGCCCCAGCGGAGACAGGAGAGCCAAGTGAAGGGCAGTGCAGAGTTTTCTCTGGAACCTTCCCAGGATTGGAGAAATGCAGAGAGATACCCAGGGGATGAGGTTTTGTGGGAGTGCATGGTGATGAATTTTGCTAGGCAAGTCAACTGTTATTGTGGGGAGCTCTGCTCTCAGGAGAGGATAGAGACTTTGACCCTGACCAAAACCCACATCCACAGGAGTTCTTCGGTGATGGGGAGGCAGGGACAAAGGAGGGAGAGGGCTGAATCTCAGATGCCCTGAATGGGGAAATAGGAAAATTTTTAAGATGCAGGAGAGAAAAGAAAGGGAACTAAGGAGCCTCTGGGTCTTGGAAGTGTGACCATCTGTCTCTGCTCAGGAGAAAGAAGGGTTTAAAATGGTACTCTGAAGAAAGAGAGGCTCGCTACACAAATGGTCCATCTTATCCTCTTATACCATATCATTGCAATCCATCTCTTGATGGGAGACTGCTCGCCTAAATAAGTTTTAAGTTTACAGGTGGTAGATGCTGTATGGTTGGCACATACAGGCTAATGTTTTAGAAAAACAAAAGTCCTTATGCTGTCTATCCTTTTTCCTATAAGAGTTTTCACATTCTTGGGAGAGGTCTGTTACTTATGGCTGGGAAATGGTGTTATGAGTCTAGAGTGTAAACCGAGGACAGAATGTGTATTGTATCTTAAGAACACTACTCCTGACTGGAAAACGTTACTGCGTGTTGCATATTAGACTGTAAATCGCCTTCATGGTTGCAGGTAGCTCCTGGACTGGCTGGTTTACAATCGCTGAGAGCACAGACTCTAGAGTCACAATGCCTGGATTCAAACCCCAGCTTTGACGCTCACCCTCTGTGTTCCTCTGAGCAACTCACTCCTGTCTTTTGGCTCCCAGGTTCTGCTTCTACCATCTGGCTATAATAATAGCCTCTGCCTTGTAGAATTGCATGAGGATTAAATGAGTTAATATGTGTGAAGCCTTTAGAAGGGTACTTTGCAAATAACAAGCCACCAAACGACATTGGCTATTATTACTTTATCTTGCAGCATTAAATTTCATGGAAGGGCCTGGCATTAGCAGGGTCTGGCCTGTAGCATTACGTGTCTTACAAGTTATACAAACAGCAGTGTAGATTTAAGACAGAAGATGATGCCTCCACTTAAAAGATCATGGTAACAATAATTCTTAAAGCCACGGACATCCTGTTTAAGGAGGAAACAAGTGATAAAATAGTAGCTATGATTTTGAAGTGGTAGGATTTCAGTCATGTCAAGAAAAGGTGCTACAATAAACTCTGGGAGAGAAATACACTCCTATGTTAATATTGGTTATTGCTGGATGAGGGGGATCATGCGTGAGGATGTTTTTCTGTTTCTTCATTCTTTTCCGTAACTCCCAAGTTTCTACATTACCATGTCATCAGCAAATGATCAAAAAAATAATTAATGAGGGGAAGAAGAAGACTTCTCCAGAGTGGACTTGCTAGAGGGGAGTCACCCGACATGAGGGGACCAGACCTTCCCCAGTGAACACTCCCCAGCCTGCAGCTCTGGAAAAGAGATTCAGGTGCCTTGGACTGGGGTTGAATAGATCAGAGACAGCTACACTATGGGAGGTGGAAGGGGCTGGCGGGGGGAACTTCTATATTTCTCGAACAACCTGTGGGAACAAGGGAGGGGTGCTTACTCTTCTGCTGTAATCAGTCATTGCCTAACTTGGCAGGCGCTGTGCTGCTCTGGCTTTATTATTGCTGCCATCTGTCACATTTGTTGAGAACTTATCCAGAGGCTTAGCTGGACAATGTAGCTTGGTATAGGGTGAGATGAAAAGGTAAACTTGTTTTAGCCTTCTGTATAGCCTGGCTTTGGGGATCAATTTAGTTAAAATGATATCCTGATCATTCCCCTGACAACACTGAAAGGGTAGGTATTCAAGGAAGACTCGGGAGGCGGGATCAAGTGCCCCATTTATGTGTCCCCGATGCTTTTAGCAGGGGTTTGGAAGCTTTCTGATGCCCATGCATCTTCCTGTCTTGAGGTCCAGCTACACTCTGATCCTCATTGAAGAGGACAGTAGTACCCTCAGCTGATCATGTGCCTTGCTGTAAAACTCATGGCCTTAACCAGAAGAGGGACCAGGTATATGTGTGTTGTACAAGTGACCACAGTCTTATTACCTCTCACTGTAATCCCAGGGCTGGGCTCTCTGATATACATCAAGTCAGAATATGGGGAATGAAAGACTGCCAGTGGAGTGGGGCTTTGGAAGGGCAAGACCAAAGGGCTCCATGCTTTCTCCCAGGTAAGTTTTCCCATCCACCTTCTCCCACATTAGTCGGAAATTCAGTGCAGGAAAGCTAAGTAGAGCAAGGGGAAGAGCAAGGAACTGAGAGACTGGTTGCCCAGTTCTTGGTCTGGTTCAAGTTTGAAACTATAAAAGAGGGTAAGAGGGCTCTGAGGTTTCTTTGCTATCTAGCTCAGCTCACCTGGGTAAGAGAATGAAAATAAATTTGAGGCAAAAGCCTATAACTGTGAATAAAGATTGAGTTTGCCTAATGTATTTGCTGGGTCACATTAATCTTGGGAAACTTAAAGTACAACAGCAGGCAACTGACAAGAGTCTGGTACAGTGTGGTGGAGGGAATCCAAGCATCTGAGAAACACAATTAGCCTTGTCGTTGTCCTTGCTTTATCCTACTGTTGCCACCTCTTGTACTTAAAAGAGGTGGGAGCCAGGAGAACTGTTTTCCTTTGACAAAGACAACATAATGGAACCACTCATCATAGGATAAGTCTTTGACCCTGAACTTTCTAGTCCCAACGCATTATTTCTTTTCAATTTTTTTAAATTGAAGGATAATTGCTTTACAACAGTGTGTTGGTTTTTGCCATACATCAACATGAATTAGCCCTAGATATACATATGTCCCCTCCCTCTTGAACCTCCCTCCTACCTCCAGCACATCATTTCTGTCTATCTCAAATCTAAATCCTTCTGCCTGCCTTTCTTCCCTAAGAGTACTTAACATTTCTAGCCCTGTCTACTGCTGCTCCCCATAGGAACTATCTACTTCAACCATGCTGGTCACATGGTGTCCCCCAAATATGCCATGAATATCCTCACCTGCAGGCTTTTTGCAAATTCTCACCTATGCCTGGCCTTTCTCCCCTGGAACACATTCCCTGCTCCCATTTCAGGATGCAGGGTTCCACTAGGCCTTCCCCTCAGCTCACTGATGCATTTTCATTGTTTCATTTGGACTTTTCTTTTCACCTGAGCAAAAGCTGTGTACTCTGTTGCTTCAAGGGCTCAGTGAAGTTTTGCAATAAGTATTCCTTCAGGATATATATTGTTCTAAAATTCAGTCAGCCACTTTTGGGGAGGGGGGCGTCATTTCTTGTATATATCAAGTGGGTCAGGTACACAAGGGACTGTACTTTAATTCCACAACTAGGTAAAGAAATTGCTGAACATTATTCATTTCCTACTAGTAAAAGAAATGGGCTCCCTGGGGTGGGGGTGGGGGAGCCCTGAGAAACACAAAAGCTCTTTCCTGGGCCATGTCTTAAATAACAATCCTATGTACCCAGAGTTTGTATAGGCCTTAGCTTCCAAGAGGTTCACAATGGTCCTCAATATCAAAATATACTATCCATATTACATGAACACATCAATGACCCATTAGTGGTGGATGCGCATTTGCAGGGGCTTCCTTGGTGGCTCAGTGGTAAAAAAAAAAAATATCCACCTGTCAATCTAGGAGATGTGGGATACTGGACTTGTAGTTGTTTTACCAGTAGGGGTGAGGCTGCACTCAGTCTTTTAATCTGTTAGTCTTTGTGACCAAAGGCAGCCATTTTTCCAGCCAGGGATGGGCCTTGGAAGGGAGTAAAGCTAACTGAGCCACAGAGTCCCCTCCCCTGGCCTGGAGCTCTAACCACCTCAGCTCACCAGCCAGAAGCACTTCTGTCCCTTAAGGCCCTGGTATTTATTCTTCGATTCCTCACATGACTCCAGGAGTGTGAGCTCTGGAGTCTGGTCATCTGAATTCAAACCCTGACTCTTCTTACTAACTTGGGTAAATTGCTGAACCCTTCTATGCCTCAATTTCTTCAACTGAAAATGAAACAAATAATAGTACCTCCCTCTTTAGATGGTTGGGAGGATAGAGAGTGTTAATACGTGTCAAGTACCCAGAGTAATGCCTGGCATGTATTTAAGTCCTCAATTCATGTTGGCTATTAATGGTATTCATTCTTCCCCAATGAAGAAACCAAGAGCTGAAGTATTTTGCCCTGCAGGCTTTGGTTTTCCCTACCACCTGGTGCCAAGCTCTTCATCTTCATTTGATTATCAAACTAGATTCCTTCACAACCACATTACACCTTCCCGCAGCCTTCACCCTCTGCCCACCCTGACAATGTTATTTAACTGCTTTTTTGACACTGCCATGGGTGCATCAAAAAACTTCAAATATTGTTTCTGCCCTCAATGAGCTCAACATTTACCTCCGAAGATGCGCCAAAAGGAAAGTGACTTTTGCAGCATATGCACCCTATCACAGTGGGCACAGCCCAAACCCATTGGGTTTAGGCACATCCAGGGCCAGCCCCAGAACAAGCTTTTTGTTTTCCAGAACAAGTTTTTAACCCAAAGCTGGGAAAGCCACAATAAAAGGTCTGGGAGATGTCTTATAAGACATTCCTATTTGGGAGGGAAGAAATGAAATGAGAGGTTTGATTTCCTGATAAGGTGAGAAAAATCTACATCTGTTCATCACCCACAATTATGCTGCATACTGTGAGAATATCTATCTGCCTATCATCGACCTATCTACCTACCTGTTTCTTATTTCAGCAGGGTACTGGATCCTTGAAGAGTTTCCAATCTAGCAAAAATCTTGAAATAATTTTTAAAATAATGCAACAAAAGGACAAATGTATTATTCCACTTATTTGAGGTACCTAGTCTATAGCTAAATTCATAGATACAGAAAATAAAATAATGGCTACCAGGGGCTAGGGGTGTGGAATGGGAGTACAGAGTTTCAGTCTGAGATGATGTAAAAGTCCTGAAACTAGACAGTGGTGATGGTTGCAGAACAACATTGAAGCACGTAAGAATACAGAACTGTGCACCTAAAATTGCTAACATTGTAGATTTTATGACATGTGCCTTTTAAAAGATTGTTTAAAAATAATGCAAGATGGTAAAAAGAAACTCATGTGCTAAATTATGCTAACTATGCTGAAAGTAATTTCTGGTCATACTGAGCTCAGAATAAGGAAAACTCAAAGAGGACTGGAGTAGCTCAGGAAAGTTTTCTAGAAAAGATAAGATATGAGCCAGGTTTAGATGAAGGGGGACAATCAGGAAAAGGGAGAGTGAAAGGAAAATTGCTGGAGCAGAGGCCCAAAGATAGTGTGCCCGAGGGGGCACAGTCAGCCCACAGCAAAAGCAATGGGAGCTGTGGCTGCTTGCGTTGGGTGGAGCCTGACCACAGAGTGACTTGAACTGCAGGCAGACACTTGAATTGGAGGCCTTGGGTACTAGACATTCATTGTAGTGTTATATAATTTAATTTTTTACTACTGAAATCTGAGCAACATCTACAGTCTAATTAATAATAATGAGTCTGGTTTTCATGATATGCTATAATTATGTAAGATGTCACCATGGGGCTGCGAGAATTAGGGTGATGGGTATTAAAGACCTCTTGGCACTCTTTTTTATTATTATTTTTTTAATTTAATTTATTTATTTTAATTTTCTTTACATTATCATGTTGGCTTTGCCATACATTGACATGAATCTGCCATGGGTATACATGTGTTCCCCTTACAGAACCCCCCTCCCACCTCTCTCCTGATTCCATCTCTCTGGGTCATCCCAGTGCACCAGCCCTGAGCATCAGACCTGGACTGGCGAATGATTTCACATATGATGGCACTTTTTTTGCAACTTCTTGTGAGTCTATCATTATTTCAAAATCTTTAGAAAATCAGGAGGAGGGGATGGATATGACTATAAAAGTGTCACACGAGAGAGCCCTTAGTGGTCATGGAATGGTTCTGTATCTTGATTTCTGTGGTAGTTGCATGAATTTGTGTATGCATATACTAAAATGACATAGAACTAAAACACACAAACATTGTACCAATGTCAATTTTCTGGTTTTGATTCTTTACTACAGTTACCTAAGGAATATTGAGTGAAAGGTATATTGAACCCCTCTGTACTATTTTTGCAACTTCTTATAAGTCTATAATTATGCAAAAATAAAAATATTAAAAGTTGTAAAATTTTATAAAGTTAGAAAAAGAATGTTTGAAAACTCAACTTATCTGTGTGCACATTGACTTGAAAGGAGGTAAAATGGACACAGAATGAGAAAAGGTTATTCCAAGCAGGTACTTCCTCACTTAAACATGGTTCACTCAGAAAAGTGGTTGGTCCTGGGTAAACAAAACGTTCCTTTGGGTTCTTCAGTCAAGGAGAAAAATCTTTTTAGTTTATTGGATTTATGAGCCAAACATTGTGTTACTGGATGAGGAGGTTTGGTCTTGGGAATTTAGAGTTGAAACTTTCTAGTCAGCCATCTGGACATGAGTCAGGCTGTGACAGGGCAAACAGAAATCTGCTTATAAAGAAACTGTAAATGCAATTTATAATTCATCTGCTCAGATGTTGAACCAGCTAAGCTAGAGCTTATTCTCTAAGAATAATCAATCTTAAAGGAAATCAAGCATGAATATTCATCGGAAGGACTGATATTGAAGTTAAAGCACCAGTACTTTGATGCTGAAGCTCTAATACTTTTGCCACCTGATGCGAAGAGCTGACTCACTGGAAAAGACCCTGATGCTATGAAAGATTGAGGGCAGGAGAAGAGGGTGACAGAGGATGAGATGGTTGGATGGCATGACCGACCCAAGGGAACATGAGCTTGAGCAAAGTCCAGGAGATACTGAAGGAAAGGGAAGCCTGGCGTGCTGCAGTCCATGGGGTCACAAAGAGTCAGACATGACTGAGTAACTGAACAACAACAAATTCTCTAGAAAAATAATGGAAACACCTTTACAGGTCTGTAGCCTACAGCAAATGCATTGGGCTTGATACAATCTTTTGTAGCAAGTGAGTGGGCATTTGGCTGTACAATAGGCCCATCAAGTGATGGAGACTCAGAAGTCCATCATCCAAACATCATCTGCTTGTCCAATCAAACCCACTCAGCATCCAGAATCTACACGCAAATTTTCCCCTTCTTTCCCTCCTGTATTTCTTTTTAGAAAACAGAAGTCAGTTAGGGTGGATAGTGAGTGAGTGAAGGGACAAGAGTTGGAGGGCAATCTTCCAGATTGTCACACATCCTCCCTCTGCCCCCCTCCTGCAGCTGATTGGGACCTCGGATGAGGCTCTAGGAGTATATCCTGCCAGCTGGTTTCAGCTGCTTGCCTGGATACAAGCCAAAAGTGGAATGGGAGGGTGATGAGGAGGAACTGGAATTTCTCTTCCCTGTTTTTGTCTTCCACTTGCCCTTCCTAAAGTTTGCACCCTTCCATCCCATTCAGCTTCGTGCTTCAGCATTTGTTTCTGGGGGACAAGGCTCCTGCTACTAGCTGAGTTTGTTTTCTGCTCTGCACAGTGGCTGACTTCCTTCATGTTTCTGAGGTACCTCAATTATCCTGATTATTTCAGTTTGGGCTCCTGAATTAAACCAGCTGCTCATGAATACCCAGAGGATTTATCACTTAATAACTGAACTGCTTAGGTCATTAAGGAAAAGTAGAGAAACAGTCAAGTGATTGTTAATCTTGCAGAATATGTAACAAGGAGATGGTCATTGGCTTCCTGTTGAATCCTTTAAGGTTCCTGTCTGTGAAAGGAGGGCTTGTTTTCCCTTTTTGGCCTTGGGGGTCGGAAGCACTCTTTGGGGTGAGGTAAAGGGCATGGCAGGCTGAGGGTAAGCAGAGACCAGAACTTCTGAGAGCAAGCTGTGGACTTTTGGTTTTTGCATATCTCTTCAGACTAGTCTCCTATAAGGTGTGTTCTAAAGGTATTTGCATGATTTCCTGGGCAGGTATTTGCATTCACCTGGGTGGGGAGCTTGATTCCAGTCTTTCCCTCTGCTCCTGTGTGCCTCTAGGGACAGGGCAGGGGACTCAAAACTTTACTGCCTTCCCTCGTCACATCCCGGACTCTGTTCCCATTTAGCTGGATGAGGATCCTTGACTTTGACATATGTCAGTACTCCTACAAAACAGAACATTTACTCCAAGCCCAACAGAGTCACTTTGACTCTCAAATTGTGTGCGGTGGCTGGGGGTGAGAAAGAAGGGCTTTGGAAGTATGGGAATTCCTGGAGCACCTCCTAGCCATTGACCATGTGACTTGCCCTGCTTTCAGCCTGTGTTCTTTCCTCTGTGAATACCTATGGCGAACCAGGAGGGCTATGCAGCCGACTAGGGAAGGAGATGAGTGAGCATCAGAAAAATCCCATCTGAAACTTCATGAAGGTGCTTCTCTAAAAGTTTCCAAACCCTGCTAGGCCATCAGTTCAGTTCAGTCGCTCAGTCATGTCTGACTCTTTGCAACCCCATGAACCACAACACGCCAGGCCTCCCTGTTCATCACCAACTCCCGGAGTCCACCCAAACCCATGGCCATCGAGTCGGTGATGCCATCCAACCATCTCATCCTCTGTCGTCCTCTTCTTCTCCTGCCCCAATCCTTCCCAGTATCAGGATCTTTTCCAATGAGTCAGCTCTCCACATCAGGTGGCCAAAGTATTGGAGTTTCAGCTTCAACATCAGTCCTTCCAATGAACACCCAGGGCTGATCTCCTTTAGGACGGACTGATTGGATCTCCTTGCAGTCCAAGGGACTCTCAAGAGTCTTCTCCAACACCACAGTTCAAAAGCATCAATTCTTCGGCACCCAGCTTTCTTTATAGTCCAACTCTCACATCCATACACGACCACTGGAAAAACCATAGCCTTGACTAGATGGACCTTTGTTAGCAAAGTAATGTCTCTGTTTTATAATATGCTCTCTAGGTTGGTCATAAGTTTCCTTCCGAGGAGTAAGTGTCTTTTAATTTCATGGCTGCAGTCACCATTTGCAGTGATTTTGGAGCCCAAAGAAATAAAGTCTGTCATTGTTTCCATTGTTTCCCCATCTATTTCCCATGAAGTGATGGGAGCACATGTCATGATCTTAGTTTCCTGAATGTTCAGTTTTAAGCCAATTTTTTCACTCTCCTCTTTCACTTTCATCAAGAGGCTCATAAGTTCTTCGCTTTCTGCCATAAGGGTGGTGTCATCTGCATATTTGAGGTTATTGATATTTCTCCTGCTAGGCCATCTGGGACACATAAAAGGGGCACTTGATCTCCATCCCAAGTTTTCCATGAATATTCACCCCTTCCATGTTGTCAGAGAATGCATCAGAACATTATTTGAACTAAACTGACCAGAAAGTCAGGCTATACAAAAGGCCAAATCAAAAGTTTCCTTTTTAATCTCAACCTATACCTATGACCTGTATACTACATGGTACAGTCATGATCCAGTCAAGCTTCCAGATAGCCCTTCAACAAATGTAGCAGCAGTAATATAGCCAGAGAAGCATGGTCCCTGCAAGATGAGGCAATGGTTGGTTACAGTAGAAGAGTAAGCAACCCTCTCTCATGTTGGGGGACTATCCTTCAACCAGTCCAAGGCTCCCTGGGCCACCCAGATGGTAAAGAATCTGCCTGCAATGCTGGAGACCCAGGTTTGATCCCTGGGTTGGGATGATCCCCTGGAGAAGTGAAGGACAATCTCCTCCAGTATTCTTACCTGGGAAATCCCATGGACAGAGGAGCCTTGCAGGCTGCAGTCCATGGATCACAGAGTCAGACACGACTGAGCCACTAACACACTTTCTTTCTCCTTCGCCTTCTCTTCCTCCTTCTTTCCTCCCTTAATTAATTTATTTTAATTATAATCTGATTATGTGGCAGTGTAGAAATTTGGGAGTCATAGAAAAGAATTAATAAGCAGAAAAACATCCCCATGCATGATCCCACCATTCAGCAATAACCAATATTAACACAGTAGCATATTTATCTCCTAGCCTATATTGCTACATATTTTCTTGACATGGTTGAAATCCTGCTACTTCAAAATTGTCCCTACCTTGTTATTGCCTGTTTCCCCCTTAATGGCCTTAAGAATCGTCACCACAATTTTAAATGGAGGCATAATCTTCTGTTTTACATATGCACTGCCATGTGTATAACTTTGGGGAGAGTAATTCTTAACCCTTTGTCTTTCAGCACTAAATTTCATAGAAGAGTCTGGTGCGGTGTCCTAATAACCCCTGGGGTCTTTGTTGAATGCCAATATTTACCTCCACCCATTTGCTGAAACTGAGAAAACCTGATCCTGAAAATTTTTGCTGTCAACCTCATGTTTAAAGTTGAAGCATCTTTAGCTGTGTGGCTTCCACGTTCTTACATGGCAATGCCTACTGTTGTCCATCCCATGCTTCTAACATGCAGCTCTGTTTCCTATATAATAGGATGCCCATTTCTTCTAGGTTTGACCAGGACTTTCTGGTTTTAACATCAAAAATCCCATCCTGGACAGACCTGAACAGCAGAGAGACTGTATTTCAGCACTGAGAAGTCCGACACTCCCAGAAACCCTTCACTCCCAGGCAAACATATATATCTCTACAAGATTCCATAAGGAATTGGCTGATGGCACTCCTTTTACCAGAAGTATTTGCATTTTAATAAAAAAATTTTCTAAATCGGGAATGAACAATCCAAAGAAATGAATGTTTAATAGTTGAATCACAGTTACTGGGAGAGAAGTTGGTGCAATAGAGACTTTCCTCCTTTCCCATGCCTTTCAGTTCTCATTCAGGTGATGGTATATTTTGCCAGTTCCTTCCAGCAGGCAACCTGCAGTACTAAATTACAATTGTTGTAAGTCCTTGTCCCATAGGACATGTTTCTCAAACTTGAGCTTAAATCAGAATCACCAAGAGGGCTTGCTTAAAACATAGATTTCTGAGTCCAGTTCCCATAATTTCTGATTCAAGTGGTCTGAGGTGTAGCCAAGAATTTGCCTTTCTGAAAGTTCTCAGGTAATGCTGATGCTGGTGGTCCTGTGATTTTACTGAGAACCACAGTATATTAATTAGTACAATCTCTGTGGACCAACTGCATGAGTTTGAATCCTTGCTTTAATACTAATCAGTTTCACAATCTTAGCTAGTTACCTAACTCCTTGTGCCTCAGTTTCCTCATTGGTAAAAGTGGAAGTAATAACAAGACTTCTTTCATTGGATTATTTGAGGTAATGAAGCAGTACTGGGCTATAGTGAGCTATATGTGTGTGTATTATCATTATCCTCAAGTTCATAAGAACTGATCAGCTATTTTTCTTCTTTAGACTTAAAGCGAGCTGCAAGCACTTTGCACTCCTACAAGCATTCCTGCCATGTCCGGCCCCTGGATAGGATTTGCAGCTGCCCTGGTTCTCCCAGATGTTAAATAACCCTCTGAAAAAGTTTGGCTGATCCAGCATTCAATATTCTCTCTATCCTACCCTGTAGATTTCTAGAGAGCTTCCAGAGTGTTTCCAGGAGAATATCCATCAGTGTATCCACAAAGCAGCCCAAAGTATTTGACTAACTCATGGCCCTATAAACTCCATAGACAAAGCCTTAGTTGTTGAGGAAGCAAGACCACTTAGTTGAAATAGATATACGCAGACTTCCTTGTTTAAGGAGAGATGAGTTTACAGCAGGATGCAAATATTCAGTGTCTATATATATGCAGATATATGTATTTTTTCCCTTCTCTGTTTTGTTGTTGTTGTTTTGTTGCTAAGTTATGGCCAGTGCTTTTGCAACCCCATGGACTGTAGCCCGCCAGGCTCCTCTGTCCATGGGATTTTCCAGGCAAGAATACTGGAGTGGGTTGCCATTTCCTCCTCCAGGGGATCTTCTCAACCCAGGTAATGAACCCACATCTCCCATGTCTCCTGCATTGGCAGGCATATTCTTTACCACTGAGCCCCCAGGGAAGCCCTATTCTCTGTTAAGAGGAGTCATTTGGCCCATTGTCCAGCAAAGGTGTTCTTCCCCAGGAAAAAGGACACATCTCTCTTCTCCCCTGCCAGAAAGTAGGCATTTGAGTTTTGTGAATACTTGAAATCCTTCCTTGACCCCCAGGGAAGATAAGCCTATTTTCTGTTGCCAATGACTGAGACTCAAGTTTTAAAAGAGCCACTGAGGCTCTTCCTGGTGGACCCTGAAGGGCTTTTGCTGGAGTCCATGAAAAAGAAGTGGATCTTCTGGGAACAGCAGCCAGCCAGAGAGTACATGGTAGATTTTAAGGGGGCAGGCACAGTCAGACGAGACAGATATTTGCCAATTAGAATTTGGGCCTACGTTGCTGTATCTTAAGCCTTAAAAAAGGAACAAGAAAAAGAAGCCCCAAAGCCAGCTTTTTGAAGAAAATCTCCTTTTTTGCTTTTTCTGCTGTGCCACTTGTGGGATCTTAGTTCCCTGACCAGGCATTGAACCCTGACCACATGGGAAATTCTGAAATCTCTTGATTTTTAAATATTGTCAACCAATCGAAATCTTTTTTAAAAACACCATGTAAGCCAAACAAATACGTTCACAGCACATACTTGCTGCCAGCATTACGAGAGAAAAGACACTAGGACTTTTAGTATGGGTGGCAAATGAGGTTAGCAGCAGGCACGCAAGAAAGGCCAGGTAGGTAAATCAAGAAGAGAACAGGAGCTCTGAGTACAGTCCTTGAATGGGGGTGAGCACTGCCAGCTAGGTACCCAACCTTCAGTGGGTAGGACTAACAGCATTTGTTGGACACTTAAACTGTGCCAGACGTTGTTTTGAAAGTTTTACTTGTATTGCTTAATTCAATCTGCACAATATCCCTGGGAGGCCGGTCTCATTATTAACCCCATTTTAATTCATTTCACCTGCACCCCAGGCTTGCCCCCGTTGACTTCATGGACCAGAAGCTTTGCCCTGTCTGGACAAAGTAGCCTACAACCCAATGCACTGGTACGGGCAGAATGCCCAGTTGGTGGATACCATGGATTTATATACAGCAACACCACCGTACCCTAGAAAACTTAGAACTCCTGGCTAGGCATCACAGAGGAACTCCTGAACCTGTTGGCTGGGGCAATGAACTGAGTATGCCAGAGTTTAGACAGTGGGAAGTAGCTCCTTTATTCTAGTCTGATCTCCTGTTGTCTTAGAAACCAGTAGCAGAACACTGAAGGAGTGACCTACAGGACACATCAGCTTTGGTGGGAGAGAGAGCATGAGCTTTCTATGCCTTGGAAAGCTACTTTATACAGGATATTGTGGGGGGTACAATTTGGGGGACTGGAGCAGAACATGAAGATACTGGTAACCCAGAGCAGAGAGGAGTGGAAAGGAAGGCTAGAAGGAGGCAAAGAGAAAGTTAGCCTGCTACATGACTTTTCCAAGGGCCAGTCTTAAATGGAGGCCATTAACCTGGCTGGGAAAGAACTGCAGGAGGAAATGAGGTTAGGAAATTCAATCAGTCCAAATGTTGGACTAGGGCCCCTGGTCTCTTTGAACATTTTTTCCATTTCCTTGCATAACTACAGCCACAGAAGCGGGGAAGGGATTGTGAATTTGGCCTAAGGTCTTGGTTTATCATTATCTAAATATATATTTACCAAAGACCTACCAAACAGGGTTTTCTAAAAAGTTCTGGGTGATGTCCTTCCTGGTATTTTCTTAGGGAAATGAGATTGTTGCTTCATCAAATGATGGGTTATTTATTGATGGAGAAAAGTAGCCAGCAAGACCATTTCCCCATACTGCTTAGTAACTTTTACACACACTCATAAGTCATATTATATACTGGCTTAGCACTACTGCCTGCTGCTAGTAATTATTAAATAACAGGAAATTCCTAAAAGGTTTCGGTATATAAAAGACATCATTTTTTTTTGACTACACAGTTTCATGTTTACTTTATGATGTCAAAGCTGAAGTTGTGGGCTTTCCTCTCTCAGCTACTAAATATGATTACTTTGGATCCACTAGTTAGTGGGTCATTCAATAGCGTCTCTTGGGCATTCTCTGCTACCGTCATGGGGCCTGGTAACAATAGCTATCACTTACTGAGCACTTGCTATTTGCCAAACATTTGGCTAAGTTGATTATCTCATTTAACTGTAATAACCACCCTCCTCAGTTTGCATTGCTACCTTCATTTTACAAATGAAGAAACTGAGACCTAGACAAGTTTAAGTAACTTGCCTAGGACAAGAATACAAACCTAGGTCTCTCTGCCTTCAAAACTGTTAAAATCTAAACTACAATAACAACCACTACATCGTCAATGACAATGATTGATTTTTATTGAATATTTTCCATTCCAAACTTAGCACTAAGTGTTACATGTGCACCATCTCATTTAATTCTCAGAATGACTTTCTGTGCTCAGCACTTTTATAGTGGGCCCTATTTTTCATTCCAATCCCAAAGAAAGGCAATACCAAAGAATGCTCAAACTACTACACAGTTGCACTCATCTCATATGCTAGCAAAAAGATATTCCAAATTATCCAAGCCAGGCTTCAACAGTACATGAACCATGAAATTCCAGATGTTCAAGCTGGATTTAGAAAAGACAGAGGAACCAGAGATTAAATTGCCAATATCCATCGGATCATGGAAAAAGCAAGAGAGTTCCAGAAAAACATCTACCTCTGCTTTATTGACGGTTCCCTGGTTGTCTAGTGGCTAGGATTTGACACTTTCACTGCCACAGTCCGGGTTCGTTTACTGGTCAGGGAAAGCTCTCAACTATGCCAAAGCCTTTGACTGTGTGGATCAAAACAAACTGTGGAAAATTCTTAAAGAGATGGGAATACCAGACCACCTGAAATGCCACCTGAGAAACCTGTATGCAGGTCAAGAAGCAACAGTTAGAACTGGACATGGAACAACGGACTGGTTCCAAATTGGGAAAGGAGTACATCAAGGCTGTGTATTGTCATCCTGCTTATTTAACGTATATGCAGAGTACATCATGAGAAATGCTGGGCTGGGTGAAGCACAAGCTGGAATCAGGATTGCCGGGAGAAATAACAACAACCTCAGACATGCAGGTGACACCACCCTATGGCAGAAAACGAAGAAGAACTTAAGAGCCTCTTGATGAAAGTGAAAGAGGAGAGTGAAAAAGTTGGCTTAAAATGTAGCATTCAGAAAACTAAGATCATGGCATCTGGTCCCATCACTTCATGGGAAATAGGTCGGGAAACAGTGGAAACAGCATCATACTTTATTTGGGGGGGGGCTCCAAAATCACTGCAGATGGTGACTGCAGCCATGAAATTGAAAGATGCTTGCTCCTTGGAAGGCAAGCTATGACAAACCTAAACAGCATATTAAAAAGCAGAGACATTACTTTGCCAACAAAGGTCCATCTAGTCAAGGCTATGGTTTTACCAGTGGTCATGCATGGATGTGAGAGTTGGACTATAAAGAAAGCTGAGCACCGAAGAATTGATGCTTTTGAAGTGTGTTGTTGGAGAGGACTCTTGAGAGTCCCTTGTACTGCAGGGAGATGCAACCAGTCCGTCCTAAAGGAAATCAGTCCTGAATATTCATTGGCAGGACTGATAGCAAAGCTGATACTCCAATACTTTGACCACTTTATGCAAAGAACTGACTCCTTGGAAAAGACCTTGATGCTGGGCAAGATTGAAGGCAGGAGTAGAAGGGGATGACAGAGGATGAGATAGTTGGATGGCATCACCGACTCTATGGACATGAGTTTGAGTAAACTCCAGGAGTTGGTAATGGACAGGGAGGCCTGGTGTGCTGTAATCCTTGGAGTTGCAAAGAGTCAGACACAACTGAGTCAGTGAACTGAACTGAGCCCTATTTTCTATATGAAGGAAATGAGGCTCAAAATGTTTATCTGCCCAGATTCACACAGGTGGTGGGTGAAGGAATTATGCTGCAAAATAGCTCCATGTAACTCCAGAAGACAACTCAAAGGTCACGACCTCCAGGAAGATTTCTGTAAACCCTCTAAAATGTTTTAGGTGTCTGTATACCATGTTCACATTGTATGTTGTTTCTTCTATCACACAGTGACTATTAATACTAGTATTATAATCTTTTGAGTGTTTCATGCAAATGCTATACACACATTATCTCTAGACCTCACAATGGTATGGGGGGAAAAGCATTATTCAACTTATTATCTGGGAAACAGGTTCAGAAAAGTTAAGTAATTTGCCTGAGATCACACAGCTAGCCGAAATGGATCTGGAATCCAAATCCAAGTCTGTCAGCCTCCATTGAGTCAAAATCCATACTCTTCCTACCAAACAATGTTACCTTCCTTCATTTTTTATTGAAATTATGTTTATGTATCTGCATGCCCCAATAGACCAGGAATCAGCACACTTTTTAGATAAATGCTCAGGTAGTAAATATTTTAGGCTTCCTGAGCCATACAGTCTCTTTTGCAACTATTCAAGCCTTCTGGTTGTATCAGGAAAGCAACTATAGACAATATATAAACAAATTAGTGTGTCTGGGTTCCAAGACATCTCCATGCATGCTGAAATTTGAATTTTGTATTATTTTCATGTGTCAAAAGATATATATATTCTTCTTTTCAACCATTTAAAACCATTCTCTGCTCACAGGCCATAAAGAAGCAGGCAGCAGGCTGAATCGTGCCAATGGGCCCCAGTAGTAGACTGGTAAATCCTTGAGGATAGAGGTTGGTGTTATACATCACTCTTTTCAGAATTTCTTTCAGTGCCCACAGTTCAGTTCAGTTCAGTTCAGTTCAGTCACTTAGTCATGTCCGACTCTTTGTGACCCCATGAACTGCAGCATGCCAGGCCTCCCTGTCCATCACCAACTCCCTGAGTCTACCCAAACCCATGTCCATCGAGTCGGTGATGCCATCCAGCCATCTCATCCTCTGTCGTCCCCTTCTCCTCCTGCCCCCAATCCTTCCCAGCATTAGGGTCTTTTCTAATGTGTCAACTCTTCACATGAGGTGGCCAAAGTATTGGAGTTTCAGCTTCAACATCAGTCCTTCCAATGAACACCCAGGACTGATCTCCTTTAGGATTGACTGGTTGGATCTCCTTGTAGTCCAAGGGACTCTCAAGTCTTCTCCAACACCACAGTTCAAAAGCATCAATTCTTCAGCACTCAGCTTTCTTCACCATCCAACTCTCACATCCATACATGACTTAGAAAAACCATAGCCTTGACTAGACGGACCTTTGTTGGCAAAATAATGTCTCTGCTTTTCAATATGCTATCTAGGTTGGACATAACCTTTGTTGGCAAAGTAATGTCTCTGCTTTTCAATATAATATCTAGGTTGGACATAACCTTCCTTCCAAGGAGCAAGCATCTTTTAATTTCATGGCTCCAGCCACCATCTGCAGTGATTTTGAAGCCCTCCAAAATAAGGTCTGACACTGTTTCCACTGTTTCCCCATCTATTTCCCATGAAATGATGGGACCAGATGCCATGATCTTAATTAGGGTCCAGTAAATACTTGCTGAGAGGCAATCTAGAATAATGTTTGTTGAGAGCTGGATTTCAGCCAGAGCATAGACTCTATGGGCAATTTACTTTGTTTCAAATCCTGGCTCTGTCATTTTCTAACTGAGTGACATTGGACAAGTCATTGAGGGGCTACGCTCAGTTTCCTCGTCTAAAAATGGATGTAGTAACAGTACTTTGACACAGGTTGTTGTGAGGATTGAATGGGTTAATAAAGCACAGTGGTATCTAGCAACCTAGCATTTATTATCAGTATTATTGAAAGGAAAAAAAGAGAATCCCATTCCTATCTTCAAGGAACCTATAGTCTCACCTGCCAGTTAACAAAATACAGCAGAATGTAAGTGTGAAACCCTTTGCAAACCAGCATGATGACAACAAAAGACTTGGCAGCAAAATCCTGTTTCTGAAAACTTCCTGTTTTTGGCCTGAACTCTTGGGTGACTGGCCTTCCCAGTTGGCACAGTGGTAAAAGAATCTGCCTGCCAATGCAGGAACTGCAGGAGACCTGGGTTCAATCCCTGTGTTGGGAAGATCCCCTGAAGGAGGAAATGGCAACCCACTTCAGTATTCTTTCCTGAAAAATCCTATAAACAGAGGACCCTGTGAGGCTACAGTCCAAAGGGTCGCATAGAGTCAGACACGGCTGAGCATGCACCCTGTGAGCATGCACCTGTGTGACTATAAGAACTCTCTGGAAGCCTCCTAACAGGGGTCCACAGAAGATGTGGTTCATTTTTCCTGCACAGCATTTTGCTGTTTGCTTTTGCTTTTGACTTTGCTATATTAAGGCACAACGTGTACAATCCACCTCACTATATGCACTACTGCTCTCTACTGTTTTAAAATCTCAATATCTCTGCTTAGCCCTTGAAGGTCTTTGAGTTGGAAAGGGTCAGACACGACTGAGTGACTAAACAAATAGTGAGTACATAGATTACTATATTTGATATCAAAATCTTATTGTAATATTTTTCTATTGTTTTAAATTGCAAACTTTTAAAAGCTTCTTCCAAAGAATAAAGGTTAAGCATGAAAAAACAAAACAGCTGCCCAGGAGAGCTGTTTGAACTAGATCTGCCTGTGACATGAATGACAAACTTTTATTGTGTTGAACCACTAAGAGTGAGGGTTGTTTCTTACAGCAGCTAGAAATAATTACCTTGATTAATATATCTTCCTTATGCCATAGGCCCTAAAGTATTATTCACTCAGTTGTGTCTGACTGTTTGCAATCCCATGGACTATAACCTGCCAGGCTCCTCTGTTCCTGGGATTCTTCAGGCAAGAATACTGGAGTGCGTTGCCATTTCTTTCTGCAAGGGATCTTCCGAACCTAGGGATTGAACCCAGGTCTCCTGCATTGTGGACAAATTCTTTACTATCTTAGTCACCAGAGAAGGACCTACAATCCTGATAGTAACTGCCTATTTACACATCTTTACTAGTCATTAATGTAAGCTGCAGGATTTCTGTCTCTTTTGTTCTCTACTATATCTCTAGCACCTAGGGTGCCTGACACTTATTCATTACTTGATAAATATTTGTTGAATAAAAAATGAATGAGCATCATATTTCTTTTAAATCCCACATTGAAAGAGTAGAAGGAGCCATACCATGCCTTCAAGGCCATCGTATTCAGTGCTGCCTGAGGGAGTAGCTGCCTTGACCAATTGATAACATTCTAGATCACAGCTCTAGAACCAAGCTTATGGGGATAATCTCATCATCCCTTATATTTCTGTTAACCTCAGCCATTGTCAGTCTAACTGTACCACCCCCCACCACCCCCATCCCAAAATATTTTGTCAAGGTGACTGAAGACTTTCACGTTACCAAATCTAATAGAGTCCTTTTTGTTCTTATCTAATTTGATCTTTCAACAGTGTTAAATCCAGTTTACTACTCTCCTCCAACAGTCTCCTCTCTAAGCCACTGTAACACCATAAATTAAAAAAAAAATCCTCTTGTACCTTTGACTGTTTTTTCAGTCTGTTTTGAAGTCTCCTCCCCTAGCCAGTGTCAACAAGTTGAAGTTCCCCAGCACCAGTTCCTTGTCTCTAGCTGCACTCTCTCCCTGAAAGTGAAAGCATTAGTCACTCAGTCATATCCAACTCTTTGTGACATCATGGATTGTAGCCTGCCAGGCTTCTCTGTCCATGGAAATCTATAGGCAAGAATACTGAAGTGGGTGGCCATTCCCTTCTCCAGGGGAGCTTCCTGACCTGGGATTCGAGCCTGGGTCTCCTGCACTGCAGGCAGATTCTTTACCATCTGAGCCACCAGGGAAGCCCTAAGTGATCTCTATTCCCATGGCATTAAATAGCATCTGTAGGTTGATTTCTTCCATATTCATATTCCCAACCCAAACTCTCCTCTAAATGCTAGACTCACATCACCCATTGTCTAGAGATCTACTTGGAGTTCTCAGAGGCAACTTAAACTTCAGCTGTCCAAAAAAGAGCTCTGTTAGTGCCCTCTTCCCTACCCCTTCAGTATAACTGTTCCTTTCCATCTTTTCCATCTCATCAAAATGAATCATGGTCTACCAAGTTATTGAAGCCAGAAACTCGTAAATCATTCTTGATTGTGCTGTCTTCCTCACTTCCAACATCTAATCAGCAAGTTCTATAGTTTCTAGCACCAAAATACACCATGTACCATTGTCCTTCATTTCCACAGTCAACTTTTTATCCTAAACCACCATCACTTCTTGCCCGTACTACTGTAATACACTCTTAACTGGTTATTCAACTTACACTCTCCTTCCTTCTACTCTAGTCTCCACATATGAGTCAGAATAATCTTATACAAGGGCTTTCCTGGGACTTTCCTGGCTGTCCAGTGATTAAGACTCCCTGATCCCAATGCAGGGGACATGGGGGTACATTTACAATGCCTGGTCAGGGAACTATGATCTTACATGCCACAGGGCACAGCAAAAAGAAAAAAAGGGTTGGGGAGCTCTCACACTTGAAGTCCATACTTTTTCAATGGATTTCAAGTCTCTATGTAATCTGGCCTTTGCCTACTCCCATCCACTCTCTAATGCTACTAGTCTCGTCTAGTGTTAGTTAGCTCAGTCATGTCTGACTCTTTGTGACTCCATGGACTATAGCCTGCCAGGCTCCTCTGTCCATGGGATTCTCCACACAAGGAGTAGGTTGCCATTTCCTTCTCCAGGAAATTTTCCCAGCCCATGGATTGAAACTAGGTCTCCTGCATGCAGGCAGATTCTTTACCATCTGAGCCATCACTGTCTCCTTTCAGATTTATTAATAACACAAGCTCTTTCCTGTCTCAGGACCCTAAAACATGCTAGGCCTTCTGCTTGGAAAACTTTCTTTCCTCTACTCCTGGCTGTTCTTCATCAGGTTAACTCCTTAATAAAAATATCTCCATATACAAGTCCTTCTCCCCTGACCACTATTTCTAAATATGCTCCCTCCTCATTCTCTGCAACTGCTCTTCTATTTTCTTCACTCACCTATCCCAATTTGAAATTACCTATTTATTGCTTATTTACTTGGTAATTGTCTATTTCCCCCACTGTGCTTTAACTTTATAAGGGCATAGACAGCATCTGATTTATCAGTGTATTACATAGCACCTAGCACAGTGCTCGGCACATAGTAGTTACTGAATAATGTGTATTGAATGAAATAGCAAGCATTTCCACCTAGCATATGGGATTTGAAGAGGATGGTGAGGTGGCCACCAATTCCATTCTAAAAAACTCTCTCTCAAGAATTCCCTGCTCTTTTGTTCCATTTATTCCCTTATCCATTAAGGAGTTTATTCTCTGCTACAGTCTTAGGGCCCTAAGGGACCCCCAGAGCCATTGCCAAGGTAATTTAGAGGGAAAACCCTATATAAACATTCTCACGGACCTAGGTAAGGGGAGTCTGATGTCCTGGTAGTTCAGTGGTTAGGACTCTGTGCTTCCATGCAGAGGGCAAGAGTTCCACCCCTGGTTGGGGAAATAAGATCCCATATGCCACATGCCAAAAAATAACCTCTCTCTCTCTCTTCCATCTCATCCAATTTATAATAACATGTATAGTACCCATTTGAATTGATTGTCTAGACGAGGCACTAGTTGGCAAACTATAGCCCACTGGCCAAATCTAGCCTGCCATCCGAGAATCATTTTTATATTTTTACATGATTTTAAAAATTCAAAAGAAGAAAACTATTTCATGACATGAAAATTACATGAAATTTAATTTATTTACTTATTGTAACACAGCTACTCCAATTTGTTTATGAATTATGTATCGCTAATGTCATGCTGTAATAGCAGAGTTGAATAGTGGCAGCAAAGACTACAGATGGCCTTCAAAGCCTAAAATATTTAGTATTTGTTCCATTCTAGAGAAAGCGTGCCAATCCTTGGGCTAATCATTGAAAGGTCCTATTAAAATATTTTGCCTGAGGAAAGTAACTGAGTGAGCCATTATTGATCAGCCATCAACACTCAAATTTGGATTTGTCTATCTGATCTCTTTCAGTCACCCAGAAGGGGCCAAGGAAAATGGGTTACAAATCAGAAGTTTTGTTGGAGAAGAGAGATAGGTCCAAAGCACACATCCCTGACCTTCTTTGGGGACAAGAGCCACATTTAAGTTGTCCCACAGTTTGAAGTCCTGAGTGGGGGCCAGGAAAAGGGAACAGTGGTACCTTTGGATGGGCCTGGTGAATGGACATTGTGTGGGGGGGTGGTGTCTGTCCTTGGACAGTGGGAGAGAGGCAAAAGAGTATCTTCTTGCCCACATATCCTCCTCTTTGTTTGACACTGAAAGTACCTAGGAGCTACAGAGAAGGTAACCCAGCAGAATCTAAGAACCTGCCATGGAGTAGGTCAGGCTTTCCACTCAGTGGAAACTTACATCACAGTTTCCACTGTGATGACCCTGGTGGGCTAGAGCACCATCAGCCTTGGGGGAAGAACTGGGCCGAGTTACTCCAAGGAGCGCGGAGCAACAGGAAAGCCTGGAGTCCCAGCAGGCTCAGGGAAGGGATAGGACTGAAAGTCAGCAGCACTTCATTCACTATTTTACTCTTCACTGTCCTTCATACACATCCTTCAGATTTAGGTTTCTAGTCACTAAAATCTGAGAAACCTCATCACTATGAAGTCTTCTGTGACCTCTTTCCCCCAAACTCAAAACATGACAGTTGGGATTAGGGCAGGGGTTTTCTACCCTCCCCCAGCTTCTTTCTTACATCGAAGGGATGTCATGCCCCTGGGCCTCCAGGGGTTTTCTCAGGAAAGTTCACTTATCTTCTGGTTTAGCTGAGTATGCTACCGCCAAGGCAACTGCCCTTCATGCTCACACACTGGCCCAACTCCCTCTCCCTCCCCTACCAGGCAAAGTATTCCTGCTGCTCAGCGTGAGTCACCACACAGCAAGAGCTACCACAGGGTCATGGGCCCCAAGATGCTGGCTTTTCTCAGAGGGTGGGGAACACAGAAGGGAGGCAAAGAGACAGGGCAGAAATGGGGAATGGAACAAGGCGAGCAGACCATAAACTGAAGGGGTATTCTTGTCCTCGACTTCCTATTGGCATGGCAGAGGCCTTTTGATGTGTTAGGCAGTCTTCCCCTTGCTACTCGGTTTCACTTCCCTTGCTCTTTTGTTCTGTTTATTCCCTTCTAGGATAAGAAATGTATTCTTTGCTACCGTGTTAGGGCCCAAGAACCATTGCCATGGGGATTTCCGAAAAGAGCCCTATATGAACATTCTCATGGACCTAAGTAGGGAGAGTCTAATCCTACAAAATTAAAGGTACTGTTGGAACACTCAACATGGTATTGAAATCCAAGGCCAGAGTAGAGAACTCATGATCATAGTAGGACAGGGCAGGCTGAAAGAGTTCTTAACCCTGGTAATAATAGTATTAATAAGTTGTTATTAAAACACTGTTTTAAGACACACTCATATAGACACATACACACATATACGTATATAATGTATTTAATAACACAACAAAATTAGGTATAATAGTGTAATTAATGCCATAACCCAATGAGAAAATCAAGGGCTCTCAAATAAAGCAATCACCCCCAACATCTCTATGCTACTAAAACACTGAGCCAGAGTTTGAGCCTAGGGTCCTGGCACTGGAGTCCATGCCCTTAACCACCAGATTGCTGCTCAAAGCCATAGTACTTAAATATAAGTGACTATTGAGACCCTAGATCTGAAAAGTCCTATGATCAATCCTTTCCTTCCAGGGTAGACATTCTAACATATAGCTTTGGGGAGAGAAGGAAGTAGAATATGAGATGTTCTGCACTGCCACTTGCCCCTCGCCCCCTGTCTTCATATCAAGCCACGTGCTTAGCTTTGGATGGGATTGGCAGAGTCTAGCCTGACAGAAGCCTTTGAGTGAAACCTTCACACTGCTTGTGTTTCTTCATGCCTGTATCATGGATTTGTTGCTCCTTGCCACCCACCACTTGCTCTCATATGCATGCTAAGTCACTTCAGTCATGTCCGACTCTTTGCAACCCCATGGACTCTATAGCCCTCCAGCTCCTCTGTCCATGGGATTCTCCAGACAAAACTACTGGAGTGGGTTAGGATTTCTTTCTCCAGGGGAGCTTCCTGACCCAGGGACTGAACATGTGTCTCTTATGTGTTCTGTCTTGGCAGACAAGTTCTTTACCCCTAGCACCACCTGGGAAACCCCTCCTCTCATATAATAGGGTTTTATGGGGCTACTCGCACTCTCGGATGACAGCATACGCATTTTGAGGTTTAGGAGGGAGGCTTTTTGGTAAGAGATAGGGAAAGAGGAAGTGACTCACAACTGAAATTTTTCAGCTGGTCAGAACATTCTGTCTGATGCACTCAACCACTGATAGCACAAGAAACTAGTGTATCATTCCCATCTCTAAAAACGAAAGCTGCCTGAAGTAACTATCATGCTTCCCACTGACAGAGAGTTCACCATCAGAAACTTTCTGGATTTGACTCCTAGACAAAATTGCAGTGGTATATGCCCAGAATCACATTGTAGGTTTAAGCTGTAATGAAAGACTTTTGCTTTACCAGCAAAATCCAGGAGCTGGGTTAAATATTCAAAGACAGGTCAGGTCCTAAAACACAGCAAGTCTACTTGTTAAGAAACAATAATAATTGAACAGAGTTTCTCCAGGATGGAAAACAGATGGTTGTTCCATATTCACACAGCTTCAATATGATAGATTGAAGTGTGATAGCCACAAGCAGGGTACACAGAAATATGGTCTAAAGATATACCAAGTCATGACTTAAAAACACAGACTGCAGTGACCAGGGAACACTGCAACAGGTAGAATACTAGGTATGCCACAAGTCAGACGAGAGCTGCTGCTCTTTCTAAGGAAGGGCATTGAGAAGACCAGGGGACAAAGAGCTTCAGGATGAAACTACAGTCCAAACAATAGCCTTTACATATGGAGTATATGGAGTGTAGATGACACTAACTGTCATGGCTATAGATCTGCATGTATAACTCTATAGGAGTAGAGGAGCAGCTTGTAAGACCTAACAATGATTACTTTAAAGAGCATTAATGGTTAACATATGGAGTCATACAATTAAGTTACTTAGATTAAAATGCTTACTGACCACCAGCTATAGACCTTCCCAGCAGAGGAAAGTGGAGAGGAACAGAGGAAAATAACAGATGGAAATGTTACAAACCAGCAAGAAAGAGAAGAGAAGGAAATAAGACAAAAAGGTGGAAACTGAGACTGCGAAGCCACATTCTTTCAAAATGAAGGTTTGGAAAAAAGATAATAACTTTAAAAAAAAATCTCCATTCACCTAAAATTTTCTGCAAAGAATTTTACAGGTTTATTAACTGTATGAATAGTTGCCCAACCTTTCAAGTCTTGTGTGCCAGAGGTAACCTGGGGTTTAGAGAGCCTGTGAAACCCATGAGATTATATGCAGAACTCAGTGTGTTTATGTGTATATTTAAAGATGTGTGAATATTTTTCCATAAAGAAGGATTTTCCTCTTTTTTATATTGGCTGGGCAATGTTGACATTAGTTGGTATTTAATATCAGTATAATTAAAATATACATTTCTGACTTCCTGGGAGAAGATATTTGCAAATGACATATCTGACAAGGGATTAATATTCCAAAAATACAAAGAACGCATACAACTCAACATCAGAAATACAAATAACTCAATAAAAAAGTGAGCAGATGACCTGAAGAGACATCAACACAATATGGTGTCCAACATCACTAATGAACAGGGAAATGCCAGTCAAAACCATTCTGAGATATCACCTCACATCTGTTAGAATGGCTGTTATCAAAAAGGCAATAAATAACACGTGCTGATGAGGGTGTAGCAAAAGGGAACCCTTATGTATTGTTGGCAGAAATATAAATTGGTGCAGCTACTATGGAAAGCAGTCTGGCGATTCCTCAAAACATTAAAAATAGAACTACCATACAATCCAGCAATCCATACAATCCACTTCTGAGTATTTATCCTAAGAAAACAAAAACACTAATTTGAAAAGATACATGCACCCCAATGTTCATAGCAGCACTGTTTACAATAGCCAAGATATGGAAGCAGCCTAAATGTCCATCAATAGATGAATGGATAAAAAAGGTGTGGTGTATCATTTTGAAATGTATAGAAATATCAAACCATTATATAGTGTTGTGGGTCTATTATACTTCAAAAGCAAACACAAAAACTCATTGAAAGAGAAGATATTTATGGTTATCTGAGGTGGGGTGAAGGAGGAGGAATTAGACAAAGGCAGTCCAAAGGTAAAAACTTCCAGTTACAAGATAAATAAGTACTAGGGATTTAATATACAACATGATAAATATAATTAACACTGCTGAATGTTATATATGAAAATTGTTATATATGAAAGTTGTTGAGAGCAAATCCTGAGTTCTCATCACAAGGAAAACATGTTTTTCTATTTCTTTAATGTTGTAGCTATGTGAGACAGTGGATGTTCATTGAAACTTATTGTGGTAGTAATTTCATGATTATGTAAGTCTATTCATTATGCTTAAACTTATACAGTGCTCTGTGTCAATTATATCTGAATAAAACTGAAAGAAAAAAAAGATACACATTTCTGGACAGAGTAGTACCCATGGGGGGTGGACACAGAAGATGTAGACTAAACAATTTCTAGAGTATTAGGCTGATAGCTGGATCCTGTGACTCAGTAAGAATCTCACTATATGGTTCCATATTATATATGGCTGGGAAAGAAAGAAGAGGAAACTACACCTAAAAAACATCTATTATGTGCCAGGCACCACCATTCATTTATTGAGTCGACAAATATTTATTGAGTGCCTGCTGGCTCAGATGGTAAAGAATCCGCCTGCAATGCTGGAGACCTGGGTTCAATCCCTGGGTTGGGAAGATGCCCTGGAGAAGGGAAACGCTACCCACTCCAGTATTCTGGCCTGGAGAATTCCATGAACTGTACAGTTCATGGGGTCACAAAGAGTCAGACACGACTGAGTGACTTTCACTTTCACTACTATATTTACATATATTTTTTCTTTCCTAAGCCCCACACTGTAAGCATCATTTCCCACAGTTTATGGATGAGGAACCAAAAGTTCAGAGAGGTTAATTAATTGCTCAAGATCAAAGAGGAAATGTTAGAGTGGGGATTTGAACCCTGGCCTTCTTGGGCTCAAAGCCTGAGTTGCTACCCTTAATCCCAAGTGACAAACAAAAATATTGAGACCTAGAAAGTCAAGTAGCAAAGTGATGGTAAGAACTCAGGGCTGCCTTGGGCTCTCTGGGTAAGCCAGTACCTATGACCTGCCTCTGGGACTCTGCTAAACGATCTGGCACTGCTCAGGTTGCCTTCTCCAAAACAGCCTTGCCCCTATGCTCTTATTTCCAGCAGAACTGATGCTATTAGATTACAGACTTCCCTGGGTGAAGTGACAAATGGCTTTTCCAACCTGCCAGCTGCCTGACTGAATCCCTGGAGGCAGACTGTCCTCACAGGTCAAACTCTAAAGAGTCAGCTATTGGTGACGCTATGGTTTGACTTCACATTTTGGCCTACTACCAGCTTTTGGTGGCAGAGATTGGCTTTTGGCTAGCCATTCCTGATTTGTAATTGATCAGTCTCTCCCCTTTAGCTCCCTTCAGAAAACCTTACACAGTATTTGATATCTGTTTCTTAAATTAGGGCTGCTTTTTGTCCAAGTCACTCCTCCTCACACCAGATCTGTTCAAGGATATTGTCCTTGAAGATCAAAGCTCCCATGAGTTTTTTTTAGGACTTAGGAGCACTCAGGATGAGGAAATAGAAGAAAATGCTTCAGGGGATCCTTGAGAATGCAAGAGCTATATTCTGCTTTGGGGCTTCCCAGGTGGCGCAGTGGTAAAGAATCTGCCTGGCAATGCAGGGGACGTAAGAAACATAGGTTCCATCCTTGGGTCAGGAAAATCCTCTGGAGTAGGAAATGGCTACTCACTCCAGTATTCTTGCCTGGGAAATCCCATGGACAGAGCAACCTGGCAGGCTACAGTCCACTGGGTCACAAAGAGTCTGATAAGACTGAAGCAACTAAGCATGCACGCACGCGCGCGCGCGCACACACACACACACACACACACACACACACACACACACACACACAAATACACTGCTTCAGCAATGATATAGAGCTGTTAGACCCAACTTCTGGAGGCTAATGGTGAAACGCTTGACATAGCAATCACATACTTTAGGATCAGAGTCACATGTCCACACTCACACCTACACTTCTAATGTTTCCACGGCAACCGTGGAGGCACAAAGGCTCTTCTCTCTCTTACATATGCTGGCAGTCGCAGATTGCCCAATGCTAGTTCTCTGTGCAGTTCCCTGGAGTCTCCTGCCTTGGTTTTCCAAACTAGATTCCAGGAGTATGTAGAAAGGAACTCAGGACTTCCTGATGATCCATTGCAGGGTGGGGTGGTGTTATGGGTTTGATCCCTGATCAGGGACCTAAGATCCCACATGCTTTTCCACTCCATAATATGAAACAAAAATAGTGGGGATTATTTAGCAACACCTACAGTTAGTTTGCCCAGAGCCCTGTATTTCCAAAAGACCAAACTTGAGATGCAAGAGGATTCTGAATCACAAAGCAAATAAAGAAAAAGGCAAGACTTAGGCATTTTCAGGGCTGAAGACATTATAAGCACCTTTTGGAATGCCAGTGTTGCTCAGTTACAGTATCATTACCATCAAGATAAGAATACCTTATGTACTATAGCATATTCTTTTTAACTCTAAGATTTCTCAGAATCATCACTCTATTTATGGAACCACTAGGTATACTTCATTGGAAGCTTGAATGACCCAAGTCCACCTTTTGCTACATGACAACCTTGAAAAGTCCAAAGTGATCTATTTTTAGAAACCACTGCTGCCCATGGGATTTTCTAGGCAAGAATACTGGAGTGGGTTGCCATTTCCTTCTCCAGGGGATCTTCCTGAGCCAAGATCGAACCTAAGTCTCCTGCATTGACAGGTGGATTCTTTACCACAGAGCTACCAGGGAAGCCCTAAATTTTGTTTTCTTAACACTAGAGACTGCAAGTGTCTTTCAAGTAGAAAAACTTCATAGAATAGGAAAGTACCCAGTTTACCTTGTCCTACTATTTTGCCGAAACAAATGCTTCTTTGGAAAGCCAGGGGAAAGATCAAATGCCTTCTGGGTAAAGCTCCTTTAGAAGTTCATTTCTGGCCATGCTTTTTACTTTTGCAAGCTCATTGTGCAACCCTGTAATTCAGGAGAGGTGATAGTTGGAGAAATGTTGTAAGGCCTCACTTGAATGTGTATGTGTGGGAGTTCCACTTGGTGTATCCAGCTCAAGTTCCAGGAAGGAAAGATGCCATCACTCAATGAAATTCCATTAATATGTAAGCATAGACTTCAAGTTCAGAGGAAAAACTGAATCATAAAATAATGAGCACTAGATGCTACTGCAGCCTCCCCACACTGCCAGTTTTTTCTCACTTTTTTATTTTTCTGATGTCTCCTTGGTGTAAGGACTAGGGAGCAGTCAGAAAGAGATGTTCTTGAAAGATGTATTCAGTGTGTACACATGAAACACTTCACTGTCCCTCTTTCACCATTCTCACTTACCCCATCCTCAGTTCTAAGCCTAACCCAGACAGTTATGGAATAAAACCATGAGTCACCTTGAAAAGCAGTCCTTTAGAGGTTTCTTAATGATATCTGTGGTTCAAACCAGTTAGGTCATTATCTTCAGAAACATGGCTAATTTAGAAAACTTTGTTAGGTCTTGTGACTCATATCTTTCGTGATAGTTCTTGAGCAGATACTGCTCATGGCCTGAAGCACAGAAGCTCAAGTTCATGGGGCTGTCTAGGCACAAAAGAAGGCAAAGAATTCCTCCTGTTCATTATCCATTAGAGTCCACGAACCATTCTCTCCTCTTTGTCCAGAACAATTAGCATCTATGCCAGGATATTTCTTCATTGCCATATCACTCCAATTCACTGTGGGCCCACATACCCCTCCCCAGAAGGAAGTATGTTTATTCAAAGTGAATGTGGCAAATAAAGATGAAGAAGCCAAAGAAAGTGAGGGGCTCTCATGGAAGATGTTGCAGGAAAGAGAGTGGGATATGAGAGGCTGGTCACATCTCATGTCTCAGGTGAGTCCCTGGGATGGCCGCCAAGGGTGGATTCTTGGCTTTGTGCTGGAAAGAATTCAAGAGTAAGCCATAGTAAAGAGAAATAAAATTTGTTCAGGGAGATACACACTTCACAGACAGAGTATGGACCATCTCAGAAGGCAAGAGAGGCACCAGGTTATGGGGTTGTCAGTTTTTATGGGCTGGGTAATTTCATAGGGTAATAAGTGGGAGGAGTATTCCAGCTATTTTGGGATGGGCTGGAGATTTCCATGAACTGGGCTGCCTTCTGCTTTTTGACCCTTATGTTTGACCTTGGAACTGTCAAGGCACCTGTGGGTATGTCATTTAGTCTGCTGATATGTTACAATGAGTGAATACCAAGGCTCAAGGTCTAGTGGAAGTCGACCAGTCCAGCATCTTGTACCTAGTTGGTTCTAAGTAGTTTATGTTGTGTCCTCAGGCTATGTCATCCTTTTAAGGTTGTGTCCTGCCCCCTTCCGGTCTCAAAGGGATCTCATAAAGCAAGGGTAAGGAGGACTCAAAGAATGGGGAGGATGCCATAACCTAGCAGTTAACCTCAACTTAGCTATTAACAGTAATGTATTCATGAGCAGATGGATCTTTCTTTTTAACTCCAGTTGGTGAAGCCTCCAGCTTCTTTGCCCACCCCTCACTCCACTCTCACCCCACCCCTACTCCCATCCCATCAACCACCTGGTCTCTGCTACTTAGTAGGAACTCCCAGAGTGCAGAGGTCAGAGCAATCACTCTATTAGCCATACCCTAGGGATGGTTTGGGTCACTGCCCTTTCAGAAAGCCCTACCTAACAGAGGGGGGGTTGGAAAAGAGCTACAGAAGACTGTAGAAAGAGATTAAGGGCACAGGAGGGGGAGGTGTTGCCATATGGCAGAAAGGAGTCCTGATTAAAAAGATTAACTGCCCTTCAATCAGAAAGGCTGGGTTGGAGAGATGCATTAGAAACCTATAAAATCACAAAAAGCCTCATAGAGTGAGCAATGAATTCTAAAAGATAAAAAAGGAAGAACCCCCTTCAAGTTTATGATGTGAGTTTAAGTCGAATTGAGGGAAGTCTGATTTTACACAGTGAGGAGAAAATTTAGAGAATCCATTACCATGAGAAATGGCACAAGCTGGCAATCATCACCCAAAACACAAAGAAAGATGCACTCTTAACAAACCCACAATGGATTATTAAAGGAAAGGCAATAACATCAAAGAGGCCAACCTCAACCCATCTGTGGGAACCCCTGCAAAAGATAAGAGCCAGAAGGGGGATAGCCTAGCCTCTTCCATTCTTTGGTTCTTAGGCAACATTGTGAAGATGGGTTTGCATTCCCAACACCTTTGGTTTCTAAGGTCTTCCAACTGGAGAAGAATCAACCGACTGAAAATGATACCTTCTATATGTCTTCTAAAGATTTTCCAAATAAAATTTTATAGTCTACCATGTTGTAAATAACTTTGAACTTGGAGCCATAAACATAGTTATAGAAACATCTTGGCCTAGGTCATAAAAGTAATTATCTGAGCCCAAATGAAATCAGGCTCAAAGGCCTAAGAATCTAAGTACAAGTGGAAACCTTCAACATACTTTACATTTGCTAAAGTGGGCAATTAGCAAAAGGAGGACTGGGGCAATTATTTGGCTCTTTGGAAAACTCCACAGGCATATTTGAGCAAGGCTGACTCAGAAGTTTAGATGCTGTCCTCAGGAAACTGTCACATCTATAGGTCACAGGGTGGTAAGCAGCAAATGGAAAGACAAAAGGAGAGACTTATTCTCACCTAGCCTCTCTGTCTCTATTTGTCTGTCTATGTCTCTCTTACACACACACACACACACACACACACACACACACACACACACACAATGATGCTGTGGACTGATGCTGAAGCTGAAGCTCCAACACTTTGACCACCTAATGCGAAGAACTGACTCATTGGAAAAGACCCTGATGCTGGGAAAGATTGAAGGCAGGAGAAGGGGACGACAGAGGATGAGATGGTTGGATGGCATTATTGACTTGATGAACATGAGTTTGATCAAGCTCCAGGAGTTGGTGATGGATAGAGAAGCCTGGCATCCTGCAGTCCATAGGGTTGCAAAGAGTCGGACATGACTGAGTGACTGAACTGAACTGAATAGGCAATCCTAGAAATGTCAGCCAGTCAACCAGATGGCACTCAAACTTCAGAATGACCTCATGCAAATACAAGATGTTTATGATGCCCTTTTAGGGTTGACCACACTAGAACAACTTTAAGATGTTACAGAAGAATGTGAGTATTTTCCTGGGGAGCTTTTAGACTGGCTAAGACATTTTTTAATTACTTGAAATTGCTGCCAAAGGAGACATTTAAAATGGTTGGATGGTTTGGGGTGATTTTTAAGGAACTGGCAGGGAATTGCCCTGTTGAAAGGGCAACTTTACTTTGCTCTTTGGATTTATTGCCAAAGGCAATGCCATTACCTTTACTGGGAACAAAAGCAGTTAGTTTTGGTATCTGAGGCCAAGCAAGCTATTAGGAACAATACCTGAACATTGCTGATGTTGGGGAAGAAGAAATTGTCCTCTCCCCTTCTAGGTTCTTCTGGTTGGTCTAAGAATTCAATCAACATGAGACAGATTATCAGGGGAAAATCCAACTAAAGTTTAGTGACATGTATATATGGGAGAGACCCAGAAGAGCTGAGTAACTCACACAAATGACAGAAGCCTTCACCCTAAACACCCTTCTCAGCTAAAGAGGAAGTTTAGGGTGGGAAAAATCAGTTACAGGAAGTTACCAAGAAAAGCAGATTTAAGTAAGTGCCTTCTCCATTGATGAGAGTTTCTAGAGAGTTGGTATTCCTCGCCGCTCCCCCAAACACGGTTGTTGCTGTTGCTCAGTTGCTAAGTCGTGTCCAACTCTTTGCGAGCCCATGGCCTGCAGCACACCAGGCTTCCCGGGCCCTCACTATCTCCCCGAGTTTGCTCAAACTCATGTCCATCGAGTCGATGATGCCAGACAACTTTCTCATCTTCTGTTGTCCCCTTCTCCCTGCTCTCAATCTTTCCCCAAACACAGAGAGCAGTCATCCTTACAAACAGAAATTTCTCTTACAAATATAAATATTTCTTTCTTAAGGGCAACTCTTTTACGGTTTTCAGAGCACTTCCCAAGTCTGCTGTTTCTCAAAAGTAATCTGCTTAAAACAATATGCCAAAGAGACATATTTTAGGGTGACAAAATTCTGCTCCCTTACACTGAGAAATTAGAATTTTTAAGAATTCCAGGAAGCCAAGAGTTTTCTGAGTAATGCATAAATCATAGAAGAAAAATCTAC
>ML663456.1:545208-663367 GCA_007570785.1 Antilocapra americana | reverse complement strand
TTTCAGGCCATCTCCAGTGATGCAATAAGATTAATAGGCCATTGTCAGAGAACACTTGGCAGGAGGCTTCCTGTGTGCTGTTTTCTGATGTCCCTTATCAATCCCTGAATATTCAGAGATGAGTGGAGAGGCACACCTTTCCCGGGGACAAAAGAAATGCATACATTCTTAAAATAACCATTTACAGCCTTCTTCCTTCTCTGATATGGAAAGTGAGTTTTTACAACCCCCTCTCTTTGAGATGGATTCTAGCCCTATGTTTCCTGGATAAGTTGCAAGATTTTTATCTTTGCTGAAAAGGCTATCTTGTAAGACAGTATATATATATATATATGCCCACCTTATGCTGAATAAATGCCTTTACTCCATCAGAGTCTTGGTCCCCATGTCTCTATTCATTTCTCTCTCTCTCTCTTTTCTCTCTTCCTTTATTTTCTTATCGTCGACTCTGTACCCCCAAGCCCTGGCCCATTAAAGGGCCATAACCATGAAGCCTTTATTCTCCTCATGCTGCTTTAAATTGTCCATATTTTCATAATATTGCATTTATCAAAAATACCCTCTCTGTCACCCTCAAGGAACAAGTAGGAGGAGGGATCCTCCACCCTTGGATCAACACTATTAAGGAGCTGCCCCCTAGATGCTTTCTCCAGGAGAGAATCCTGACTCTTCATGAATGTCTCCAGACTTCTTAAAGCCAGCCTTCCTCCCAGTGTAACTGAGCAGGACCCTATGGGGCCTTACTGGGACAGACATCACCCCCATCCTCCCAACGCCCAGCCATATGCTCTGCTTCAGCTCCTTTCTGAAGTACCTAGACAATAGTATCTGATGCTTATTTCCTGACTATTTCAGATGCTAACACCTTCACCAAATGGAAACAACTAGTACACAAGTGCAGAACCCTCAGATCTGGCACCTAAGGACTGATCACCATCAACCAATCAAAGAATTGTGCACGAGCTCATGATAAACTCTGGGGAATACACCCTCCCTCACCTGACCTTTTAAAAAGCTTTGCTGAAGGACCATGTGGGCTTCCCTGGTGACTCAGACAGTAAAAACCTGAGTTCAGTCCCTGGGTTGGGAAGATCTCCTGAAGAAGGGAATGGCTATCTACTCCAGTATTCTTGCCTGGAGAATCCCATGGGCAGAGGAGCCTGGTGGGTTACAGTCCATGGGGTCGCAAAGAGTTGGACATGACTGAGTGACTAGGCTACATATACACATACATATATTCCCTGGTGGTCCAGTAGTTAAGAATCTGCCTTGCAATGCAGGGGACACCGGTTTAATCTCTTGTCAGGGAACTAAGATCCCACATGCCATGCAACACAACTAGAGAGTCTATGTACCACAAAGAAAGATCCCACACGACAAAATGAAGACCATGCATGTCACAGCTGAGTCCCAACACAGCCAAATAAATAATGAAATAATATAACATTTATTTTAAAAAATAGTTTACTGAAACCCTTCGAGGAGTTTGAGCCACCCATTTTCCTTGTATTAGTACCTTCACAATATGCTGTATTTTCCTTCACCAAAACTTAGTGTCAATAGATTAGCTTTACCACATATGTAAAGTTTGGTTCAGTAACAGGGGCATCTTGCATTTACCAATGAAGCCGTATACACCAGAAAATGCATTTCTGTTGACTTCATGTCTTCAATCTACTGCTGATATCATCCTTATCATCATCAGTAACATGGATACTTGAGTTAAAAAATAAATTGTGTTATATATATATATTAGCTATACAAAAATAGGTACACATACACACAAAAGGTAGATGCACAAAACCATAAAGAAGAAAATTCCAAGTAACTGTACCCTCACCCCTCCATGATCACTACCAGGTACCATATAGCAGTTTTCATTTTTCCAAAATTACCAGCTATGTCCTTCACATTTCCTTTCCCTCATGGGGTGGAAAACACCCTAGTACCATCTCAATCTGATCCATGATATTGCAGGAACTTCTCATGAAAATGGGCCCATTTGGTTTTTTAAGACTTAGTTCCATTTGTTTTGCAACTTTAATCTTCTATTTGATTTTAAGCTCTCACTCCCTCTCAGTGCTCCCCATCCTGCCTTCTTTCTGGTGCTTACCCTTCTGGTATTGGGGTTAAAAGAAGAAAGAGAAACTGATCTCAGTGAGGGAACAGTGAGCAATGGTATGAAGTGAGAACTTCTCTGCCCAGGAATTGAACCTGTGTAGCCCAGATGAAAATCAGGAATCCTAGCCCAACAAGTGTTAGAGGATAGAAGCTATTTTTCCCTGTGTCTTTGTCCCCAGTGAAAAAAATGCATTTCTCACAGAGGCAAAAATACTGTACAAAGTTTATTACTGAAGATATAGCACAACAAGTGGGAGAGCACACAGAGAAATGGTTTGTTTAGTTAAGATAGCAGCAAGGAAGAGATGCACACCTGAAGAGAAAGGGTGTGGGTGTCCCGCATAATGAAGGTGAGAGAGAAAGCTGCTACTTCCTGTCCAACTCTTTGCAACCCCATGGACTATACAGTCCATGGAATTCTCTAGGCCAAGAATTCTGGAATGGGTAGCCTTTTCCTTCTCCAGGGGATCTTCCCAACCCAGGGATTGAACCCAGGTCTCCCACATTGCAGGTGGATTCTTTACCAGCTGAGCCACCAGGGAAGACCCCCTAGTGAGGGGGAATTCAGTAAGAGGCAGTTAAGTCATTTATATAGGACAATTCTTCTGGGTCTTTGTTTACCTTTAGTCAATTATCTGGTTTCTTTTTCCACACTTGACCTATCCTGGGAGCTTCCCCAACATGCACTTGCAACTTTTTTCCAAGATAGATTCCAGCCCAGAGGCCTAAGGGATCACATATTGTCATTACATAATATGGGATGGTGCCCCCTCCTTTTGACCACCAAGGAGCCTTTCTGTACATGTGAAATCCCTCCCTTGCCCCAGGGATAGGAAGTATATGAACTCTTAATCTTTTAAAAAATTTATCTATTTATTTATTTTTGCCTGCATTGGGTCTTTGTTGCTGCACATGGGCTTTCTCCAGTTGCAGAGAGTAGGGGACTACTCTCCAGTTTCTGTGCTTGGGCTTCTCACTTTTTTGGCTTCTTTTGCTATAGAACAAGAGCTCTAGGTGCACGGGCACTAGAGCACAAGCTCAGTAGTTGTGGTGTACGGGATTAGTTGCCTCGAGGCATGTGGGATCTTCTTGGACCAGGGATTGAACCTGTGTCCCCTGCATTGCAAGCTGGCTTCTTAACCACTGGACCACCAAGGAAGCCCCTGAACTCCTAGCCTTTTAACAGGGCTTATTCCCACTCTGTCCCTGCCATTAAGATGCCCAGTGTCTGATTATTTACCCTATTCTTATTGCTAGTTTTTATATCAAGGTATAGATCTCAAAATATAGACAGGAGTCCAGTCATAAATATGTATTAATAGTCCTGGAGCCCATCTGTTTCTTGCTTCAAAAAATATAAACAGGGGCTGATGATGAATGGACAGCCTGAAACTCATAGTCTTCTCACTGCAGGAGGTGTGAACCGGAGGCCAGATGTAAATGCCTAGCCTGGAGCCCATCTACCTCCTGCTTCAAAACAATTCTAGTTGATCACTTTGGATGATACAACTTGATACCTCCCCTGAGCAATTCTATAGTTGCTTCCCTTCTGAGGGGCTGGCTGTTGCACACAATCACCCCCTAGACACTGATATTCCTGGCATCTTCCAGATGGTAATACTTCTCTGCATTCTTCTGAAGCACATGCCTCCTGACTCCACAATGTGTGTGTGGGGGGCGGGTGTGAGTGTGGTGGAGGACCTGTAGCTCCCAATCTCTCCCAAGGCTCTGACCTCTTGGGAAGGAGAAATTCAAGGAGAAGTTATTTGCTCCCTTTTCACCTGGCAGTCCCATCATTCCTTGGATTCTAAAAGTCTTGACTCCTTTCCAGTGATATCAAGCCTGGGCTACAGAGCAGGACTGGTGACTAAGCAAATGTCCAAGCACTGTGGTTCTCTGAGGCCTCCCTCCAGTGTATGCTGAGCCAACTCAACCCAGCTCACACACATGGATTGGTAAATTTTCAGAAAACACTTTAGCCATTTGACATCATATTGGTAACTTGAAATTGGCCCTGGCTGGAGTGTTTACACTCCAGAGATGCCTCCAGTGGGCTGTTAAACATTTACCAGCATATCATTGCCTCTTTTCCACCAAGGGCAGGGGAGGTAGAGATGGAGAGAGTCTCTGACCATCACTGCAGTCCCCAAAAGGCAACGTCTGTTTTCCTTTCAGTCCAACTCTAGATGGGTGGAGGTGGCTGGCCTCAAGAACTAGGGCTATTAGATTGTTTTTAATGGATGCCTGCCATTTCATTGTATCATTGCACCATGATTTTTGTAATCATAAATCTCTGTGTTTGATGAAGTAAGCCTTCAATAAATGTTGGTTATTATGAAGATGATGATGATGATGATGACTTTTAAGTGGGGTTATCAGGCTTAGCACAGAGCAGGGCGATACTAAACAGTCCCTCCCCCTTCCTTTTCCCATCAACACCATTAATGCTGGCAGTAAGGCTTATTACCTCACTTTGCTCCTGCTCCCAGGCAGGAAATCAAACAGTTCCTTTCTGGGGAATTTGGCCTAGGAGAAAAGACGCACAGATACGGATATTCAAATGAAATGGCCAGTTCCATCTAAGAATGTAAGACCCACCAGTCAGTTGTCCTAATACACACACACACACACACACACACAGAGCTTTTCAGTTGCCTCACTCCTAAATACAAATGAACAGTTAAAGATAATCAAACACTGAAGAAAAATCTTTAATAGAAAAAAAGAAACTAAAACAGACACTGAAAAAAGAATCTGGGAAGAAATAGAATCAATGCAGGAAAAAGAAGAGGCCATGTACTTAATATTCTCAGAGAAATGCATGAATGCACTGTATACATGAAACATTGGCTGATGGTAGAAACAAAAAGGAACATTCTGAGCATGAGAATGAGCTCTTGAAAATTCAAACTATTAAAAGAGAATTGTTTCTAATTCAGCAGAAAAAACATACATTTAAAAAATCTCTAGCATGCAGAACAAAATGACTGAGAGGTAGGTAATAAAGACAAGATAGAAGAATTAAAGAACCATTATCCAGTAGGTCCCAGAGAGAAAACAGAAAAAATGGAGAGGAAATAATCAAATAGAATAAAAAAAAAGCTTTTCCCCAATCAAAGGAAATGAGTTACCAACTTTAAAGGCTAAATATCTAGAATAAAACTGTAACACACATGCTGAGACACATTGTCATAAAACTTTAGACTATGAGGGAATAACCTCTCAAAAAAAGTTCCTCCCATGAACCCTTTTCAGGGAGCTATTGGAATAAGTACATCACCAAGACAAGGAAACAAAGGATCCAACACAAAAGATTAATGAAGAAAAGTCCCAGAGGACTTCCCTTGTAGTCTAGAGGTAAAGAATCCGCCTGCCAATGCAGAGGACATGGGTTCAATCTCAGGTCCGGGAAGATTCTACATGCCTCGGAGTAACTAAGCCTGTGTGCCACAACTACTGAACCCTGCCTAGAGCCCGTGCTCCTCAACAAGAGAAGTTACCCTAAAGAGAAGCCTCTGCACCTAGAGAAAAGCCCATGCAGCAATGAAGACCCAGCACAGCCAAAAATACATAAACACATAAATTTTTTTTTTTTAATTCCAGGATGAAGGTGAAAGGAAAACAGCCATGTTGTAGGCTAAAGACAGACAGATGGAAGGTTCTGAACGGACATGTCCAGAAAAAAATAACCATCAGATTTTTTGATGTGTTGATCTTATTGAGAAGAGTTTTAGATCCTTTGAGGAAGTCTGAGGTTGGATTAGTAATGACAACCGCATAAATAATAAGCTAATGAAAAAGGAAACCATTATCAACTCCAAGAAAAATAGGACAGCTTTGTATATATAATGAAGTGGAAGGGCTGCAAGGGAGAATTAAATCATTATATTCCATATAGGAAATGAATTGATAATGCTTCAGATCGAAAGAAATAGCAGTAAAAGCTATAATTCAGGAATTGAGAGTTGAAAAATAACAGCCCAAACCAGCCACAAGACAAGAGAGTGGTTTCCTCTTAGAGAATGGATACAGGAATTGGGAAGAGTAAAGGTTGCTGTTTGTTCAGTATTAAGGCTACTAACTGTTCAACTGTGTGCATGCATTGCTTTGATAATAATATAACTGCTGAGAGGGGTTTTTGTGGGGTTTAAGTAATATAAGGCAGATAAAGCTCTCAGCATACTACTTGCAGTGTACATGTTAATTGAAAGTCCCTGTTAAGTGCAAAGTTGTTACAATATTAGCTACAGAAAGCTGTAATCAGGAAGGTCAATCAGCCATATATTGTGTTTGAAGTCATGTGACTCTTGGTCTTGCAGGCACTTGGGAATTTTAAAACTACTTCCTATCTTCTATTCACATACAAAATGGAGAGTTTTACATCCGTTATTCTCCTTCCTTGTAAGTCCATTTCCTCCATTGTTGGGAGACAAAAAAAGATACCTCTGTTTTTATCCCTCTGACATTTAGCCTCAGAAGTGAAATGCACTACAGCAAAATAAATAATGTGACTTTGTTCGGTAGAGCACATGAGACCTTGATTCTTTAAAGTAAACATCTCAGACCGGATGGAGTTTTCTCAAGCATTGCAAACGTGCTGGTGGCGGAAGACCCTGGCTCTCCCTGGTATCTAAGCCATAAGATCTCTGGACTCTCAGGCTAAGAGAATGGAATCTGAATGAACGGCTGGAAGTGTAGCTGGGGAAGTTTTTTTTTCCCTGAGACTCCTCTCAGCTTGGGAGCTTTTAACCCCATTTTATTTGTTGTTTGGTCGGGTTTTGTTTTCTTCCTTCCATTTAATGGCACACTGTGGTCTGAGACAGGCTGATTTTGATCAAAGATCTAGTCACATTACAGTCAAGATACCACTTTTCTACCACTAGTAGAAAGTTTATAGAATAAAGAGAACATATGGGTGGTGTGATATCTGACAAAAGCCCTGACTCTGGAGTCAGATGAACCTGGGTTTATCTCAGTTTATCCTTTCACTGTCACCTTAAGCAAGTAACTTCACCTCTCTATGCCCCAGTTTTTTCAACTGGTAAAGGGGAATAATAATAACATCCACTCTCTTAAGAGTCTCACGAGGACTAAGTAAGAAACAGCATGTGAATCACTTCACCTCGTGCCTGGGGCATAATAAGCCCTGGAAAAATGCTAAGCAGCTGTCTATTCATCATGCCTCCTTGGGAAGTGACGCAAGTTCCTTTCCACTTGAGATATGGGAATCGAAAGGAACTTAATCAACCCTAGATTTTCCACTTTATCATCCAACTGGAAAGACATAAAACCTGAAGAAGCCCAAAAATGGTCGAAAATACTTTTTATTTCTCCTAATCAAAAGGAAAAGTGCTTTCCTAATTTCATCGATGATTTGTCACTGTACCTCTGGCGCCCACTAGTGGCAAAATGCACAAAATTTCCCCCAATTGTCTCCGGTGCGTTTTGAAAGTAACAATGCAATCTGTGAACTTTAAATCTGAAGTGGAAGATAAATCTTTAAACTGCTGTTGTGGTGTCTGTTTTTTAAATCACGACTCAAATCAAGGTGCCACATATTTAGGTGCGTTTGTCGGTAAAACTCTTGTCTGTGAATGCACTTTAAATTGGGATTCTCTCTATAGTCAGAGATGAAAAATACAGGATGACCTAATAAAGAACTGACTCGGTGTCAGTAGTTACAACTTTAGAAAATTCCAGGCTGCATCAATAGGATCCACACAAGGACTGTGAAACTCAGACTGCAGATTGGCTCCCAAAGCTCATGAATGACTGATGCAAGAAAATAGCATTTTATATAACCTTCAATTAGGGGCTTCTGAGAAGTCACTAGAAATGATATTAACTATAAGCAAATTATTTTTATATTTTATTTTAAAACTAAGTCATTTAGACGAGCTCTTTCTAACTGAATGCTTGAATAAGATTTCAAAGAAATCAAGACAGTATCAATTAAAATACAATCACATGTACAGTATTATTAACTAAAGTATAGATTTTATTCAAATTTCACAAAATTTTGTGCTTGTGTACATTATTTGTTTTCATACCTTATTCAAGATTGCCTTTAGTTGCATTGGGCAACTTCAGCTGCATGCAACAAATTCTGGTAAATTCTCTTTTCATTTTTATTTTGTTACAAGTATTTTCTAATTTTTCTTGTTATGGCTTCTAAGATAAACCCATCATTTGAAGGTGGACATTTAATTTCCAAATACATGGGGTTTTTTTAAAGTATCTTTGACATTAAATTATCATTTTGATATTAATTTCTCATTTAAATGTTCTCTTCTTTGCAATCATCCTCTGTGATCCTTCAGATTTCTAACTTTATTGAGACTTTCAATGGCTAAGTCAAGGACCTCTCTTGGTAAATGTCACATTGCACTTGAAAATACGTGGGTTATTTTCAAAAATCTTCTGATATTGATATATAATATAATGCTACACTGATAAAAGAACAGACTTTGTATGATTTCAATACCTTTAGACCTTGACATTTTTACACCTTGTTTGATGTCCCTGGATATGTTCCAGTGTTTCCTAGTTTATAGTCTATGGGAACTTCAATAAAATTTGTATCATACTGTTGTGCGAAAACTGTATAAGTCTTAATCATGTTGAACTGGTTCATGGTGCTTTTCAGGTCTATTGTATCCTTCTACTTTTCTGTATATTCATTCTATTAATTTTTGAGAGTTTGATATTGAAACTCCAACTAAAAATCTGAATCTACTTTAAAAATAACTAATGTATAGTTGAACTGTATATGACTTTGTTCTGTATTTTCCAAGTCTCCTGTAAATGTGTTATCATAACTCCATAATTTAAAAAATAAAGTGTAAAAAAAGACAATCACAAGGGCTAGAGGGTGGGATGAAGGGGTGGGAAGGAGACTCAAGAGGGAGAGGAATATGTGTATACATATGGCTGATTCACGATGTTGTACAGAAGAAACTAACACAACATTGTAGCAATTATATTCCAATTAAAAGCACACACACAAAAAAAGATAATCACAAAACCTTCTAGTTTGGATCATCAGGCAACATCCAGTCTGAGGAAAAAGGAAAGGACATTTCTGACTCCCAAGGCTTAAGTAATTTCTTGTGTCAAAGTTCTATTAAATGTTTAATGAAAAAGAGCAACTCTAATGTTGCTTCATGTATTTCTCTATTTCTTCCTTCTGGTATTTTCCTTCTTTGTGTCTCTTGCTATTTCTGTTGCCACTCCTTTTCCTATACCTCCCTCAAATCAATTCAGCTTTATTTCACAAGAGCTGGGTTAGGAGTTAGGTTCCAAGTTTCCTGAGACACCATCCCCGCACACCATTTAATTAACATCATCACTAAATAGTATATTCCAGAAAATGTGACTAAATAACCAAAGTTGCCATGGTTTCAGAGCTTCTAGGAAGGGAGCTGCCTTTCGTGGCTTGGCTCATGAAATATGCTACCAAACATCCCCAATTTTACTTTCTCTTTGTTTGTTGGACAATGCAGCCTACAACAAACTCACCACAGCTGCCATGCTGCCTAAGACCTCAATCATTGTGATCTCATCTACAGTTCTGCCTATTTGTCAAGTGAATATAATGTACCCAGTAAATAGTGTCCTTCTACCCATTGCTTGCTGAGCACAGAACGCAGAGGGGAGTTTTAATGAGACACAGAAGAAATGTTTTAGCAGTGGTAGTTCACCTGAGAAAACTTTCAGCTAGGGAGCTGAGAAGCTCCTGTGATGGCAGTTTTTAGAACTGATTTTACCATTTGAAATATGAGCCCACCAAAGCCCTACCAAAATGTGCTTCTACTCTGCCTGCCATAGATCCTAATGATGACAGACACAACTGAAAAAGGAAAACCAACAAAGACAGATCCTAGGTCTCCCAAAATACAACTGGAGAAAAGCTAGAGGATACAAAGGCATAAAACTTGCCTGTTGTAAAAATCGAAGCTTACTCACAAAAGATAACATTGTGAGCAGAAATTGCATCTTCAGTATACCTTTTGAGCCTTTGGTATCTTCATCCATGGCCAGAAAAGCGCTCAAAACCAACTCAAGAGAGAGTAGACAGGATATCTTGATTGACCCTCTCAGTTTAAGGAAAAGTAATAGCTTCTGAAATGATTGTGAAATTTGGGGACCAGGTTCAACCCATTTCAGGCTGAGGGGTTGCCTGCTTCTAGGGAACTGCTGAGGTCAGCCCACTTTCCTAGAATTCCTGGAGCACTTAACTGCTGTTTATAACACGGGCAAGACCCTAGAGGGCTTTCTGAACTCTCAAAGAATCAGCCATGCTTAGTAGAATTTTAATGTTAAATATATTTGATTGCCTTCCTATTCTTCTTAAGGGGCTTACATTGGTAATTGTCATACAGGACACAAGCACTTCCAAGCTTACAAATACAACCGGTTCCAAAAAGTTCTTAGTAAATAGTAATTTGGAATTTGGATCCCATTTTCCCAGGAACCAATGACACAAATGAAGGTTTGGTTTCAAGTTCAGCCCACAAGAGCTTATTCAACCTTCAGTGTTGGTGAAATGCTGGATCTTAACAAAAGAAGAAACAAAAAGTGGTTGTAGCAAAACAAATAATTAAATGAGGCAGAAAGAAAATTGAATAATTATTTTGCGTTCTTTTCTCAAATGGTAATGCTGGAAGTCTAGTTACAGGAGGATGAGGAAATAGGTGGAGATTTTTTTACTACAAGGCCAAATTGGCCTGTTACTCCAGGTGTTTCTTGACTTCCTACTTTTGCATTCCAGACCCCTATAACGAAAAAGACATCCTTTTGGGGTGTTAGTTCTAAAAGGTCTTGTAGAACCGCAAATTTGGATGACTCAGCAGTGACCACATGACGAAAAGGTCAGTTTTCATTCCAATCCCAAAGAAAGGCAATGCTAAAGAATGCTCAAACTACCGCACAATTGCTCTCATCTCACCCGATAGTAAAGTGATACTCAAAATTCTCCAAGCCAGGCTTCAGCAATACGTGAACCATGAACTTCCAAATGTTCAAGCTGGATTTAGAAAAGGCGGAGGAACCAGAGATCAAATTGCCAACATCTGTTGGATCATCGAAAAAGCCAGAGAGTTCCAGAAAAACATCTATTTCTGCTTTATTGACCATGCCAAAGCCTTTGACTGTGTGGATCACAATAAACTGTGGAAAATTCTGAAAGAGATGGGAACACCAGACCACCTGACCTGCCTCTTGAGAAACCTGTATTCAGGTCAGGAAGCAACAGTTAGAACTGGACATGAAACAACAGACTGGTTCCAAACAAGAAAAAGAGTAGGTCAAGGCTGTATATTGTCACCCTGCTTGTTTAACTTATATGCAGAGTACATCATGAGAAATGCTGGGCTGGATGAAGCACAAGCTGGAATCAAGATTGCTAGGAGAAATATCAATAACTTCAGATAGGCAGATGACATCACCCTAACAACAGAAAGTTAAGAACTAAACAGCCTCTTGATGAAAGTGAAAGAGGAGAGTTAATAAGTTGGCTGAAAGCTCAACATTCAGAAAACTAAAATCATGGCATCTGGTCCCATCACTTCATGGCATATAGATGGGGAAACAGTAGAAACAGTGACAGACTTTATTTTGGGGGGTTCCAAAATCACTGAAGGTGGTAACTGCAACCATGGAATTAAAAGATGCTTACTCTTTGGAAGGAAAGTTATGACAAATCTAGACAGCATATTAAAAAGCAGAAACATTATGTTGCAAACAAAGGTCCATCTCGTCAAGGCTATGGTTTTTCCAGTGGTCAGGCATGGATGTAATAGTTGGACTATAAAGAAAGCTGAGCACTGAAGAATTGATGCCTTTGAACTGTGATGTTGGAAAAGACTCTTAACAATCCCTTGGACTGCAAGGAGATCCAACCAGTCCTTCCTAGAGGAGATCAGTCCTGAGTGTTCATTGGAAGGACTGATGTTGAAGCTGAAACTGCAGTATTTTGGCCACCTGATGCAAAGAGCTGAATCATTACAGAAGACACTGATGCTGGGACCCTGATGATGAAGGGAGGAGGAGAAGCGGATGACAAAGGATGAGATGGTTGCATGGCATCACCAACTCAATGGAGATAAGTTTGGGTAAACTCCAGGAGTTGGTGGTGGACAGGGAGGCCTGGCATGCTGTGGTCCATGGGGTTGTGAAGAGTCAGACACGACTGAGCTGAAGGATGAAAAGAATGACAGCAGTTTTGAACATTTGTCCTTTATGGACTGAATTGTGTTCCCTCCAAATTTGTATATTGAAGTCCTAACCCTCAGTACTTCAGAAAGTAACTGTATTTGGAGACAGGTTCTTTTCAAGAGGTAATTCAGTTAAAACGAGGCCATTCGGGTGAGCCCTAATCCAGTATGACTGGTGATGTCTTTATAAAAAGAAGAGATTAAGACACAGGGCAAAGAGCATCTGAAAACACCAGTCGAAAATGACCATCTACAAGTCAAAGAGACAGGACTTGGAAGAAATCAATCCTGTCACAATTAAATCTTGGACTTCTATCCCTCAGAATTGTGACACATTTCTTTTGTTTAAGCCACCTGTTACTTTGTTACGACAACCCTAGCAGACTAATGCTCTGTCTGAAACTGTTTTTTTAACCAGATTCTTAAGTGACAACCTCTGATCCAAAAAATGTACATGGTACGTTAAGCTGTCAGACTTCAAAATTCAATCACAAAATTGAATGTACAGTGACAATTATATGCAATCAGGTTCTACATTTATTGCAGAAAAATTAAAAACGTTTGCTATATTATTTATATAGAAGGTGTGGAGAAATAGCAACACCATTCTCATGTCATCACTTAGTAACAAAATACTAAAATTGTGTAAATAAGTAAATTTATTTTTATAGTACAAAATTTTAGCTGCTGTTAGCTTCAGTGGTAAAGGCCTTAGCCAAAGGGGACAAGTAGTACCAGCTTGTAAATACAAATAATCTAGTCTCTCAGCTAAGGTTTCAGCTTCTGGAGCCAGACAGATGTGGGTTCTGCCACTTTTTAGCTTCGTGACCTGAAAGAAGCTACTCAACCTCTCTGAATCTTAGTGTATAAAATGGAAACTATAGATTGACTCAACTCACAGTATTATCATGAGTATTGAATGAGCAGCTTCACGATAAATCTTTAAGATAAGACTTGACTGGAGCAAGAGTCCAGAAATGGTGCTTGAGTTTGTTGCTGTCACAGATCTCATCAGCCTGCTCACTGAGATACAGTTGAGAAAGAAAAGACCAGTAGCCAACTACTACATAAGCCATATCATCTGGTTCCAGAGCCTCATCAGGCCATGCTTGAGAACATTGATTTCCAGATACTGTTTATAACAAGGTCCTTGTTTTCTCCCATGATCCATGAGACCCAGGTTGTAGGTACCTCAGAACTGTGGTCGGAGAAGGTGATGGCAGCCCACTCCAGTACTCTTGCCTGGAAAATCCCATGGACAGAGGAGCCTGGTAGGCTGCAGTCTGTGGGGTTGTGACGAGTCGGACACAACTGAGCAACTTTACTTTCACTTTTCACTTTCATAATTGGAGAAGGAAATGGCAACCCGCTCCAGTGTTCTTGCCTGGAAAATCCCAGGGATGGGGGAGCCTGGTGGGCTGCCGTCTATGGGGTCGCACAGAGTCGGACATGACTGAAATGACTTAGCAGCAGCAGCAGCAGCAGCAGAACTGTTGTGGAATTTGTAGAATATTCAGTTATGTGCTTTACTCCCACCAGCCATCATGGAGTTTTGTCACTTGTAACCCAAAGACCTTTCCCCAAAAGCCAGGCTCTTGTTCTTTTTCCTAGTGCATGTGGCCGAGGTATGGGTGGGTTCCTCTGGGACTGATAAGATCTGGGATACGTAGTATAAGTGGTTTTCCAAATGAGTGTATTAGGACAGGTCAGGTGGATAGCATGAACCAAAGAAGTGGCATTTACTAGTCTAGTGACAAATATTAGCCTAACCAGGCTGGTCCTTGGGAAAGTCCTTCAAAACTACCCAGACAGATTTTGTAGTCTGTCTGGGTAGTTTTGACCCATCCTCAGAACCTCTTGAGAAGAACACAGGGTTGAATAAACTCCCAATATGAGTCCGATGCACAGAGCTAGGCTTAAGAAGCCAAACCTGTCTGTAAAACAATAATTCTCACATTTCAATACACATTGGATTCAGTTGGTGGGGTGGGACTTGATAAAAATGCAAATTTATACACCCTAGCCCACTAAGATCTTTTGATATAGTTCCTAATAGGCATCAGAAATCTGCATTTTTAATCAGCACCCCCAAGAGTTCTGGCCCAGGGGAAATTACTCCCATCTTAACCATTCCTGGCCAGTACAACCCAAAGATTCTCCAGAGAAGGAAGGCATTGCTTAATCCATTGCAAGTTTCTATATCTCTTTCATGTTAATATCAATATGTGTGTGTGCTAAGTCACTTCAGTCATGTCTGACTCTTTGCGACCTATGGACTAGAGCCTGCCAGGCTCCTCTGTCCTTGGGATTCTCCAGGCAAGAATACTGGAGTGGATTGCCATGCCCTCCTCCAGAGGATCCTCCTGACCCAGGACCCAGGGATGGAACCTGTGTCTCTTATGTTTCCTGCATTGGCAGGTGGGTTCTTTACTGCTAGCCCCAGAGAGGAAGCCCTAACATCAATATACAATCTCTTAAATCCCTTTTGGGAATTGTTGAAATATTTGCTCATTCTTGTGATAATGTATAGCAAAGAGTGATTCTGAGGAACAAATATTTTTATTTTTGATCATTATATTATTGAAGACTGTATTAGTTACCTATTGCTTCAAAATAAATTACTCCCAAATTAGCAGCCAAAACAGCATTGTCATCCATCACAGTGTCTGTGGGTTAAGAATCTGGGCTTCGTTGGTTCCCTCTGGCTCAAGGTCTCTCACAAGGCTGCCATCAAGACATTGGTCACAGCCTGTGGTCTCCTTTGAATGTTCAACAAGGGGAGGGTCTTCTTCCAAAGTCACTCAAGTGATTGTTAGAAGGGGTCAGTTCCTTTTGACTATTGACCAAAACTATCAGTTCCTTGCCACGTGGACCTCTTCTTTCTATTTTTTAAAATAATTTTATTTATTTTTAAATTTATTTTTGGTTGTGCTGGGTCTTCATTGCTGCATGGGCTGGCTCTCAGCCCTCCTATAAGCTCCTTTAGATAGGAGAGACTCATTCTCATAAATCTTGCCTGTTGGGACAGGATGAAAGGCTCCAGAGTAGCCTCTCAACTCTTTTTGAGCCTGGGGGCTCAAAGGCCCCCATCACAGGACCTGCTTCCTGGTAGGTTGGCATTCTTGAGATCCCAGGCCATTCAAGTACAGTAGCAGCTGGCTCTGAGATAACCAAGAACTTGGGTTCTCCACCTCGGTTAACTATTTGTCCCAGGAACAAGCTGAGACTCATAATAAGCTCTGATAGCAACTCGGGGGTCATGGTTGGCCACTGCATAGGGGCCTTAAAGAGCACGGTCGGGGAGAAGATCTTTCCTCTACAGCATTAGTGGGCAAGTAACTCATCCACTAAGAAGCTGACTTGTGTCTCCATCCTAGGCAGAGAAAAGAATCACCCTGCTGGGCGTGGGGATCCTACCCCATCACTGGCCTGCTTGTGGGATCTTATCTGTTGGTCAGGGTCACCAAACTAGTACTGGGTGTCCTAGATGCAAGGACCCTGTCCTGTTAAACAGCCCTGGAAGGCTCTTTGGAAAACCTCTTCTGTGACCTTTTGAAAAGCCTCTCCCACAGGCTCAGGATTATCAAGAACCTGTCAGAGAATATTTCAGGAGTTCAGAGACCCTTACACTTGGGGAGCAACATGTCCACAATAAAAAAGTGAATAAAGTGTCTGAAATAGTTCACTTCCTGAGCTCTGGAAGAGAGAAGGTACAGAAGATGGCTTTAACAAGGGCTGGAGGAGAGGCCCCTCAGACTTACGGGATGCAGTAGGCTGCCCTGACCTGGGAGTTGTCTGAGACTGCATCTCCCATAACCACCTTCTTCCTAGATTCAGAATTATGTGTGTGCTTAGTCTCTCAGTTGTCTCCCACTCTTTGTGACCCTCATGGACTACAGTCCACCAGATTCCTCTGCCCATGGGGACTCTCCAGACAAGAATATTGGAGTGGGTTGCCATGCCCTCCTCCAGGGGACCTTCCCAATCTAGGGATCCAACCCAGGTTCCCACATTGCAGGTGGATTCTTTACTATCTGAATTAGTCCCATGAGTCTAGGGGACTGACTGACTTTTATATATAACAGCCAATGCAAGGCAAGGGGTTCTTGAGACTTGGAGTTAGCCAGGGTATGTCCTCTCCCTGACAAAGTTCTTAGTAATTGGCTTTGGGGCCTCAGGGATTTTACAGAGAAATCATGGGGAGACTAAGGGCATCCTGGAAAGAGCACTCTGAAAATAGGCTTAGGTCAAGTATCCTAGGTCAGGGTCAAGCATCAGAGGCTAAAACCAACTTGGAGTGTCCTAGGGGTCCTTTGCAAGCTTTGAGGCATCTCACAGAGGATATAGCTCACTTCCTGATGGTTATCTGCAGCAGCAGGGGAGGCTAGCTCTCAGTGCTTTGGGGCCTGAACACTGACCCTCAGCCCCCTCACATTCCTCACACTTGATGCCCCCAAGCTGCTGTCAGAGGTAATGGTGAGAATCTCAGCTTGTTTACGGGACAGCATTTCTGAGGGAACAGCCTAGGACAGACTGGCAGTAGCAACTCAGGGGATATCTACGGCCTGGGGGATGCAGGTGGGAGAAGTGAACAGCTACTAATCCCAGTGATAGCATTTCCAGCCTTTCTGGGTTGCCTTCAGATTGTATCTGGGGAGAGGCCCCCCAGGAGGCCATGGGGAAGAGGTTGTGAGGTAGCTAGATCTTGTGCTAAACCCTAAGTAACCCAGTCCCAGTGGTCCCAGTGCAGGACTTGTTTGAGAGCAAATATCACACACATTGAGGTAAGCAAGAATTCATGTGCATGTTTGTGTGTGTGTGTGTGTGTGTGTGTGTGTGTATGTGTGTATGTATGTTCATGTAAGTACATTACTAGTTTCTATGTCCCCAACTCAGGTGATGGTGACTATGGAAATCTCAGTTAAAGCAACACCTTTGAGTGGATGTAAGAATCATTTCCTACCCTCTTTTAGATAAATGTTACCTGCATGCAGAGTTGTAACTAAAACTCGAGTGGCTAACTTGTTGCTCTAGATTTATGGGATCTGGTTAGGGGTAGTCTAAGGTCAAATTGAAGCTTTAGGGCTTCTAGGAGACTCACGGTGGTTCGCACAGACTAGATCTTTAGAAATGCCCTCATGAATGTGCTTCTGGTTCCGTAGAACTGAAGGCTCCGTTGTTCACAATGAATGCTCCAGTGGTGAACATGTAGCAATTGTACTTGTCCTTTCTGTCCCAGATTTCCAGTGGTTCAGTCAGTTCAGTTCAGTTACTCAGTCGGGTCTCTCTTTGCAACCCCATAGACTGCAGCAAGCCAGTCTTCCCTGTCCTTAATCAACTCCCGGAGCTTGCTAAAACTCATATCCACCTAGTTGGTGATGTCATCCAACCATCTCACCTTCTGTCATCCCCTTCTCCTCCTGCCTTCAGTCTTGCCCAGCATCAGGATGTTTTCCAGTGAGTCAGTTCTTCACATCAGGTGGCCAAAGTATCAGGGCTTCAGCTTCAGCATCAGTCTTTCCAATGAATAGTCAGGACTGATTTCCTCTAGGATGGACTGGTTGGATCTCCTTGCAGTCCAAGAGACTCTCAAGAGTCTTCTCCAACTCCACAGTTCAAAAGCATCAATTCTTCGGTGCTCAGCTTTCTTTATAGTCCAACTCTCACATCCACACATGACTAAGATGGACTTTTGTTGGCACAGTAATGTCTCTGCTTTTCAATATGCTGTCTAGGTTGGTCATAGCTTTTCTTCCAAGGAGCAAATGTCTTTTAATTTCATGGCTGCAGTCACCATCTGCAATGATTTTGGAGCCCCCTCCCCCCAGAAAAAAGTCTGTCACTGTTTCCATTGTTTCCCCATCTATTTGCCATGAAGTAATGGGACCAGATGCCATGATCTTAGTTTTCTGAATGCTGAGTTTTAAGCCAACTTTTTCACTCTCCTCTTTCACCCCCATAAATAGGCTCTTTAGTTCCTCTTCACTTTCTGCCATAAGGGTGGTGTCCTCTGCATACTCGAGGTTATTGATATTTCTCCTGGCAATATTAGTTGCAGGTTGTGCTTCATCCAGCCTGGCATTTTGCATGCTATTCTCTGCATATAAGTTAAATAGGCAGACTGACAATATACAGCCTTGATGTACTCCTGTGGTTATGTAACTCCTGCGGTTAATCCTGATGTAACCCCAGTGGTTAATTTATTGGATTTCATCAGAAGACACACCCCCACCAAAGAACCCAAAAGCTGAAGTGATTGTCCTTTCCATGGTTCACGGCCCCCATGTGACATGAGTTCTGCACACAGAGTACCTCCCTTCACTGGTGGGAGCACAACCCTGGAAAATGGACTTCGGTTCCAAGGAGAAGAGACAGGGTTTCTGGAAGGGGCTGTGTCTCCTTGCCCTGGGTCAGTGTCTCCACTATCATGCCCCTTTCATGCTGGGCTCACCTGGCTCTGTCCCCAGCCCTTGTCCTGAAGGAGTAAATGGGACAAGAGACACTCCATCTGGTTCCACAGTGTCAACTAATGCCACTTGGAGCCTGGTGGCTTTTCAGCCCTCATTTCTCACCCCACTTCCTGCTGGACATGCCCACTAAGTCCCACTGGCATCCCACACCCTACAGGTCCCACTGAACTCGTCAGCTGTCCCCACTCATGCCCCTGCCAACTAATAGTCTTGTATTCCCTGTCTCTGTTAAACAGCATCACCAGGAACCTGGGCTGCAAGCTCAGGGTCATGGTCACCTTTTTTCTCTCCTCAACCCTCCATGACACCAGCCCTGTGGTTTCTGTGGACATGTCCCTGGAATGGTTCCTTGCTCTCTGTTCCCACTGCACACTCCTGGGCCAGAGCTCCTGCCACTTCATGCATTGAGATGGCCTCCCAAATGGTCTAACCTGCTTTGAGCCCCTTTGCTCACAGAACAAAGTGCAAAACTCAGCCTGGCCAACAAAGCCTAGTATAAGCTGCTCCCAACCACCTTTCCGCCCCCTCTGCTGCTGCCAGTTGTGTACCACGCCCACCTCCCCACCTCACCCCCAACCACCCTCCAGCCCTCTGGAACAAGCTCTTTCATGCAAATATTGCTCCTTCTATCTGAAAGTTCATCCTCTCCCTCCACTGTTCCTCCTTGCAAAAGCCTCTATCCCTCAAAATCCAGCTGAAATGTCCTTCATCTGGGAAGCCTGCTTAACTTCTCCAAACCTGGTCACTTACCATCAAGTGCTCCCATGACACTGCTGTGTTCCTCAACCAGAGCACCACCAGACCATGAGTTTTTATATCCTGCAGTTAGTCCGGCAGGACATAGCTGTGTCTCAGTTAGTCCTGCAAGATGGAGAGGTACCCAAAGGCTACCAATACAAAGGTTTTGGATTCTCCTTTCATTCTCAATGCCTAGCACAATACTTTATATACAGTAGGTGCTCAATAAATGATTGTTGTTTCATCATTTCTTATTCTGCAATCTAGTCAAATATGCTAAACTAATCTTAAATACATGGCTGAAAGTCCTCACATATGCCATTCCATTCATCTTGATTTCCCACTTCTTTCCTTTATTTTTTGAACATTGTTCTCTTCAACTTCCATCTGAAGTCACCTCTTCCAGGAAGACTTTTTCTGATGAGTTTCATCCAACTCTCCTCTTTTCTTTTGCTTGCCTTCCCCTGAGGTAACATATAGTTGCAATTTATACAGCAGTCCCCACAACAGTGCTTCTGTCTAGCAGAGCTCTGGGGAGATATTCCCTTCCAAAATCCTCCTCCCATGCAAATGGTGAGTCTTTAGCAGAGAAATTCCATCCCTATGTCTATTACAGCTTTCATCAACATTGCTCTTTCCAGTTTGTAAACATTTCCCCCCGATGAGTAGTCTTTAACTCATTGACTCATGATTTAAGATCTCACAGTGTAAAGTACATCTTCATCCTCTACACTGCTCCTAAACCACAGAAATGTTTAGTTGTAGTAAAGAAGAGTTACCCAGTTGTACCTTAGACGAAAATCTCTTTTTTTCACTCCTTCTAATGAACTAAGACATGTATTACACAAGGAACTGGGTTAAGGGTGGTGGCAACCTACAAAAAGATTTTCAAAACAGAAATAGTCTCACAAATATAGAAAACAAATGTATGGTTACCAAAGAGGAATGGGAAGATGGATGAAATCCAAATTTGAAATTAATGGATACACACTACTGTGTATATTAATAAAATAGATAAACAACAAGGACCTACTATAGCACAGGAAACTATATTCAATATCTTGTATTAAATTATAATGGAAAAGAATCAGAAAAGAATATACATATATATATAGAATATACATATATATATAGAATATACATATATATTAATACATACATATATATGAATCACTTTGCTATACAGCTGAGACAAATGCAACATTGTAAATCCACTATACTTCAACTTTAAAAAAAGAATAAACTGTGGGCTTGACATTCAAGTTGGTGACTTCTTTACCAGGTGCAGTTATAGTATATTTCAACAAACGGCAGTTCAGGGGGCAGTATAGAATGAGGTGGTTTAATGGACTTGGGTATGAAATCGACATGGATTCACATCCTGGCTCTGCAGCTTATGGTCCATGTAACATCAACCACATCACTCCATTTGCTCATCTCTAGAATGGGGATGATAATAGTTCCTATTGCATGAGGTGGTTGTGAAGATTACATGAGTAAATCTTGGCAGTCAGTGTTTTATAAATATTAGTGATTTTTTTTCCCCTTCATTCTCTCTGACATATAAGAGCAGTATCTGTCTTCTATTGTGCTAAGACACAGGGAACACATGAACCGTGAACTTCCAGATGTTCAAGCTGGTGTTAGAAAAGGCAGAGGAACCAGAGATCAAATTGCCAACATCCGTTGGATCATAGAAAAAGCAAGAAAGTTCCAGAAAAACATCTACTTCTGCTTTATTGACTATGCCAAAGACTTTGACTGTGTGGATCATAACAAACTGTGGAAAATTCTTAAAGAGATGGGAATACCAGACCACCTGACCTGCCTCCTGAGAAACGTGTATGCAGGTCACAAAGCAACAATTAGAACTGGACATGGAACAATAGACTGGTTCCAAATTGGCAAAGGAGTACATCAAAGCTGTATATTGTCACCCTGCTTATTTAACTTTATGCAGAGTACATCATGAGAAATGCTGGGCTGGAGGAAGCATGAGTTGGAATCAAGATTGCTGGGAGAAATATCAATAACCTCAGATATGCAGACGACACCACCCTTATGTCAGAAAGTGAAGAAGAACTAAAGAGCCTCTTGATGAAAGTGAAAGAAGAGAGTGAAGAAGTTGACTTAAAACTCAACATTCAGAAAACTAAGATCATGCTATCTGGTCCCACCACTTCATGGAAAATAGATGGGGAAACAGTGACAGACTTAATTTGTGGGGGCTCCAAAACCACTGCAGATGCTGACTGCAACCATGAAATTAAAAGACATTTGCTTCTTGAAAGGAAAGTTATGACCAACCTAGACAGCATATTAAAAAGCAGAGACATTACTTTGCCAACAAAGGTCTGTCTAATCAAGGCTATGGTTTTTCCAGTGGTCATGTATGCATGTGAGATTTGGACTATAAAGAAAGCTGAGCACCGAAGAATTGATGCTTTTGAACTGTGGTGTTGGAGAAGACTCTTGAAAGTCCCTTGTACTGCAAGGAGATCCAACCAGTCCATCCTAGACGAAATCAGTCTGATGTTGGAGCTGAAACTCCAACACTTTGGCCACTTGATACAAAGAACTGACTCACTGGAAAAGACCCTGATACTGGGAAAGATTGAAGGCAGGAGGAGAAGGGGATGACAGAGGATGAGATGGTTGGATGGCATCACCAACTCAATGGACATAAGTCTGAGTAAACTCCAGGCGTTGATGATAGACAGGGAGACCTGGCGTGCTGCAGTCCATGGGGTCACAAAGAGTCGGACATGACTGAACAACTGAACTGAACTGAACTGAAGACACAGGGAATTCTGGAATAAATCAGGCCAGGGGAAGCTGGGGCCTCACAGAATAAAACTTGGGACACTGATTTGCCATAGGCCAAGAGAAGAAATAGTGAGTGATCTAGAGGACCAGGTTGTTTAAAATATCCCCACCCTTACAAATACCAAACTTGAAGAGGCCTTCTAAAATAGCTGCAGGACATGATGACAAGAAAAAAGCATGTGACTGAGTCAGCTTGCTGGTCGAGTTTCACCTGTCTCCTCCTCTCCACCACTTCTCACCTGATTTTGGCAAGGCCCAGTCTCAAGCAAGACTGGCCTGGAGGCAGCAGGTGGGAACAAGTAAACTTTAACCAGAGTGACCAACAAACCAGCACACCTCTGCAAGGAAAATCAATTCCCAGATGTGCCCTTGGAAAGATGTAATATTTGCTCACCACAGATTCTGCCAGTTTACATTGTAGGAGTGGAGCTTCCAAACTTGCAACATTTTGAATGAATCTGAGTGGGAGTGTGAGTCAAGAGTTTACTTTGAAATCAATAATCTCATGGACAGATTTTGTCCTTGCATTGCTCCAATTCTATGCCTGACTCAATAATGACTCCACCATTCAGTCCCTGTGGGTACTTTCAACCAACTTTGGGGTTTAGCACTCTTCATTCCAATGAGATCACATTGCCAGAATGGCTGCTGTCATTCGGTAAGTGGAAAACAGCTGTTTCCAGGTGCTTGCTTGGCCAGGGTATAAAGTAGTGCTGTTGTCTGGTAAGAGGAAGCTGTGCCTCGAGGACATGGAAAAGGTGTCAGTACTGGTGAATCATGGTATCCAAATAAAATATGCAAAAATCATATCTTACACTGTCTTCCTATAGTAGTGGTGATAGGCTAATTTGATAGCTGAAAATAAACACAGGTAGAAAACATTCAACTCCTATGTTAACTAATTTTCTTCCTCACACGTTTTCTATGTTCTGTCTCGTCTTCTTTTGAAACAAACAAATTCTTATCTCTTTTAACATTTTATTATTGAAAATTTCAAACATATGAAAAAAAAACTGGTACTATAAACTCCTATGTACTCATCACCTATTTTTAACCATCATTACCATTTTGCTCTTCTTGTTTCATCTAGCCAGCTCTCTCCCTAAATTAAAAATATATATAAATTTTAGAAGGAAAAAGTATTTTAAAGTACATCTCAGATATTATATACTTTCACTCATAAAAAATAACAGTATGTAAACAGTTTAGTTCTGGGGATGTAATGTTCAGCATGGTGACTAGTAATTAACAATACAGTTGGCTGTCTGTATCCATGCACGTGGAACTCATGGATATGGAGGGCCAGCTGTAAGGACTTGACTACCCATGTATTTTGGTATCTGAGGGGGTCCTGGAACCAATCCCCCATGGATTCCAAGGGACAACTGAACTTTATTGGATATTTGAAAGTTGCTGAGAGGTCAGATCTTAAAAATTCTCATCACAAGAAAAATTTTTTTAATTATGTGATATAAAGGATATTAAGTAGACTTATTATGGTGATAATTTTGAAATATACATGTATGTCAAATCATTGTTGTACATCTTAAACTTATACAGTGTTATATGTCAATTATATCTCAATAATATTGGAAAAGAAAATATAATCACAATATCACACCTAGTATAATTAACAGTAATTTCCTAAAACCAGTTAATACCTAGCCCAGTTTCAATTTTCCCTGATTTGCAAGCTCTATTCCAGAAGAGACATTTGAAATGAAGGGTTGGAGGCTCTGAGATGTGGCATGCTTTGCCCTAGGTCATGCAGTCCATTAATAAAAGAGTGATGACTAGAAGAATTCATGTCTCTTGATCCACTGTCCAGTCCTCTTTTTACTTTCTCTGTGTTTTTTTTTCTACTTTTTACTCTCCACTTACCACTGCTTATTATCTTTCTTAACTTTTTCCCCTTTCCATCTGATAAGACAGTCACCAACTTCTATGTGAGGGTGAAAAAAGCAACCTTGCATGCAAGACAGCAAAAGAAATGTGGATGTATAGAACAGTCTCGTGGACTCTGTGGAAGAAGGCAAGGGTGGGATGATATGGGAGAATGGCATTGAAACATGTTAATTATCATATGTGAAATCAATCGCCAGCCCAGGGTTGATGCTTGGGGCTGGTGCACCGAGAAGACCCAGGGGGAGGGAATCAGGAGGGAGGAGGGAGGGGGGTTCTGGAGGGGGAGCATATGTAAACCCATGGCGGATTCATGCCAATGTATGGCAAAACCAACACAATAAAGTAAAGAAAATTTTTAAAAAAAGAAAAAGAAAAAGAAAAAGTACCATGATATTAGAAATCATGGCTGCAGTATGTGGTTTCAACTGAAGATTTGGCAGCAAATCAATGTCAGTGCTGATTATTGATTAGCTTAGATGACTTTGGCACCTTCCCATCCATGTATCAAAGCCAATGACATTCCAATGTCTCTGTACGTGTTCCCTCCTCTTCTGAGCACATTGCTTCAACATTCGGATATTTGGGGACTTTGCTAATACTTGCTAAGGATACCAGCAATTCTTGAATCAGTGGCATACCCTGGCACATGCAAATAAGGGGAAAATTGCAAGAAATAGACCCAATGTGCTGCAAAGATGCAGAGAGGATTAACAGCTAAAGCTCCAATAGCAGCTGCCTATTAAGGATTGCTGGAGAGTGGGCAGGCGGAATGGTCAAGGGAATGGTCCAGGAAAAGCAGGACTGAACATGCCCTTGCATGAGTTCTGTGTAAAGATCACTATAGCTAGAGCCCAGGATCCATGTTAGAGAATCTGTGAGATTATGAGTGGGCAGAGACCGGAGTGTCAGCTATGTCTGGCAGAGGAATTTGAATTTTTAGGCTAACTCTAAACAAGCAAACAAGTAAATCAACAAATTACGAAGCCAATCCTTGATCAAATAGAAAGTAAAATAAAGTGCTATTAGGCCTTGGGTTTCTGTATCTTTTCTTTGGACAGCTATCTCCATGAAACATTTATAAGATTTCAGTTTTTTGCCTCATGTGGTATCAACATAAAAGAAAATGCAGCTGTTGGAATCAAACCTGGACCAATTGCTTAGAAATCAGATCCACTAGGACACCTCCTCTGGAGCCAGGCCATGGAGCTCCAGGCAACCTGAAGGATGACAGGTGAGATTTGGGCAATGCTGAATGTCGATGAGGAAGGAGAAGGCAGATTTCCAAGCTTGTTGAAAGATGAAAATTAGACAGTAACAACTTAAAGTTATGTTCAAACAGTCTTGCTATCCTACAATTCCAAAGCCAAGCTGTTTCTCAGACAAGTTGTTTCCACCATTGCCAGTGTAGTACTGTCTTAGTCCAGTCTTATTATAATGCATTATCAGGGGAAAACAGACATTTATGCCATTTACAAGTGGTTGTTAGTCTAGTTCCTATTGGAGTCGAGAATTTAGATTTCTTGATTCTTCATTCTTATTATTATATAATGAGTAACCTCATTCTGCCTTAATATCTTCATCTGTTAAGTGAGATAATGATAGTTCCTTCTTCACAGAATTTATGTGAGGCTTCAAGGAATTAAACATGTAAGCACTCAGTAAATGTAATTATTTATTCACTGGTTTATCCATTCACTTAGCAACCATTTGTTTACTACCTACCATGTCTGTACACAAGAAGGAGCAAAGCCCTATGAGACAGTATAACAAAAACAGGCTCCTTCCTTCAAAAAACTTATAATCTTATGGGGAACACAAGACATACTTCATGAATCTGTGACACAATCTGCATTAAATGAGAAAAAATAATATAGGCTATAAGCAATCAGAAGTCATGTTGTTGTTCAGTCACTAGGTCATGTCTGACTTTTTGTGATCTCATGGACTACAGCCTACCAGGCTTCTCTGTCTTTCACTATCTCCCAGAGTTTTCTCAGACTCATGTCCACTGTGTCAATGACACCATCCAACCATCTCATCCTCTGTCATCACATTCTCCTGCTCTCAATCTTTCATAGCATCAGGGTCTTTTCCAATGATTCAGCTCCTCGAATCAGGTAGTCAAAGTATTGGTGTTTCAGCTTCAGCATCAGTCCTTCCAATGCATATTCAGGACTAATTTCCTTTAGCATGGACTGGTTGCATCTCTTTGCAGTCCAAGGGACTCTCAAGAGTCTTATCCAGCACAATTCAAAAGTATTGATTCTTTGGCGCTCAGCCTTCTTTACAGTCCAAATCTCACATACACACATAACTACTGGAAAAATCATAGCTTTGACTAGAAGGACCTTTGTTGGCAAAGTAATGTCTCTGTTTTTTAATACGTTGTTTAGGTTTGTCAAAGCTTTCCTTTCAAGGAGGAAGCGTCTTTTAATTTTGTGGCTCCAGTCATGGTCTGCAGTGATTTTGGAGCCCAAGAAAATAAAGTCTGTCACTGTTTCCATTGTTTGCCCATTTATTTGCCATGAAGTGATGGGATTGGAATCCATGATCTTCATTTTCTGTATGTTGAGTTTTAAGCCAGACTTTTCACTTTGCTCTTTCACTTTCATCGAGTCTCTTTAGTTCCTCTTCATTTTCTGCCATAAGGGTGGTATCATCTGCAGAAGTCATGACTCCTAGCTAAATTTTCTTCTTCTCTAAGATGCACCAGGTTTCATCTTTTCTAGGAAGACTTCCTTCCTTGACATCTCTCTCCCTCCAACGCCTAAGCTCTTCTCCATCTTTCTCCTCTGTTCTCCTGTAATACCCTAGGCATTATCCTCTCATTCACACTCTGAATGAATGGTGTATTTCTCTGCCTCCCCCATGAGACCATGAGTGTTTGAGAGCCAAAGTTATGGCTTATTCACCTCTATATCCCTAGGATTTTGCACAATGTCTGGCACACAACGGATGGTCAACTCTGTTGAATGAATAAGAATTTGCTGCCATGAAAACTTTCCTGAAAAAGGACCATAAAACTTGGGTTCTGGTCATAGCCCTGCTACTCCCCCAAAGCCTTCTTGGCTTTAGCTTCCTCATCTGAGATACCTGAGGGTTGAACCAAATGAACTTCAAGAACATTTCTAGCCCTATTATTCTAAAATATTTCTTCATTTAGTGTCATGGGTTATCTGGGGGCTGATCTATGACTGTACATCTCTTCTCTACATTGAATGTGGGTTACAAATTGTAGAGGAACTTGAACTTTCTTTCCAAAGTTCCTCCAGGCAGGGAGGGTTGGGGTGGGCAGAGAGGAGTCATCTTTCCAAAGCACATTAGCAGGAAGAAGAGATACTAGAACAATAAACATGCATAGCTTGTGGTGTGCATTTCTTTTGAGGTATCTGAAAACATATGACTCTATTTGTAACAATGATAACAACAAAAGCAATGAGTGTCTCCATATGGCCTCATTTTCCTTCCCCTTTCTATAATACAAAGGCCTGTCAGTGCCTTTCCTCTGTAGGCATTTTTAGTTCAGTTGTCACAATGTTTCCCTTTTTATGAAAGAATTACCTAAGTATAGGAAAGTCATCCTGACCCTGAAAAACCACAAATCTGCCTTTGCTCCTGCCTCTGTTCTCTGCAACTTTCTTTCCTTTCTCATCTGTAATCCATCCTCTCTGGTTCAGCTTCTCACACTCTTCAATGCCCCAGAGTTTTCATTCCTGACTCTTTCACCCTTGGCCTCATGAACTAACTTTCATCCATTCAATGTATTTACCCATTTAGCCGTGTTCACTAAGTATCTGCTTTTTATTTTAAAGATTGTATTTATTTATTTATTGTTGGTTGTGCTAAGTGGGTCTTTGTCGCTGCATGTGGGCTTTTTCTAGTTGTGGCGAGCAGGGGCTACTTTCTGGTTGCAGTGCATGGGCTTCTCATTGCAGTGGCTTCTCTTGTTGCGGAACATAGACTCTAGGGCTCATGGGCTTCAGTAGTTGTGGCTTACAAGCTGTAGAGGGCAGGCTCAGCAGTTGTGGCACGTGGGCTTAGTTGCCCCATGGCATGTGGAATCTTCCCAGACCAGGTGTCAAATCCATGTCCCCTGCACAGACAGGGAGATTCTTAACGACTGGACCACCCAGGGAAGTCTCAGTACCTGCTTTTTATTGGGGTCCCAAGCCAAGGAATGGATCTCAGAAAGTTTCTTAGAGAAGACATTTGAGTTGGACCTTGAGGGAGAATAGGAGTTTGCTGGAATGGGGTGGGGATGAATAAGGAAGCATTATTTTGGGCAGAGGAGCAATACGTACAAAGTCAATAGGGCATAAAACTCATAACAAATATAGGAACCCTATAACTTGGGATGCCTGTGGCATAGGGAAGTGGCAGTGTTAGTTGCTCAGTTGTGTCCTAGTCTTGCAACTCCATGGACTGTAACCCACCATGCTAAGGGTTTGGATTTTATCAAACAGGCTATAAGGAGCCATTGAAAGGTTTTAGAGAGGAGACTAAAAATCAGATTTACATTTAGAAAAATCCATGGCAGTAGGATGAAATAAGAATTAATTAATTCCTTGGCAAGGAAGCCAACTGATAAGGGGATTCATCCGAACATTATTGCAGTATTCTAGGAGAAAGAGAAAGAGGCCTGAGCCAAAGCAGTAGCAATGGTGATGAATAGTGATGAATGAGTAGGCACATGAGTGAAATGTTTAGGAGATAGGTGACAAGACTTAGTAACTGATTAAATGAGAGAGATGAGGGAGGTTTCTGACTGTTGGTCATCTGGATGGCAATGCTATTTATAACAGAGGATATAGGAGAAGTCAAGGCCAGAGGGAAAATAATGAGACACATTTTGGATATATCAGGTCTCTTGCAAATTCTGTTAGATAAACAGCACCTGAAGGAAAGGTGACCGCCTTCCAAGTAGCTTAATGAGAAATTGCATTTTGTTTGGGTTCTGTATGGGTAACAAAATTGAAGATTAAGTTAATACCAATTACTTGATTTCTCAGTGAGAAGTCTATTGTATTTAGAAATCTTCATTAATTTAAAAAGCAATTTTAGACACCAAAGCTTTTCTAAAGCTGGAAAAGAAGAAAAAAATACATTATTGTGACCTTATTAAGTTTCTCCTGTAGAGCTTTTTAGCTGAGTTGCATGAAATAAGTTGGCCAGCCCTTCACTCTTCATTATCAAGCCTTTTTTTCCAAAGACTTAGAGCCAACTCAATTAGCTATGCTGATGGAAAGAAGAATAGCACAAGTAATTGAAAACTTCAGACAATTCAAAGCTCCATGGACAACTCTTAAGAAAAATGTGGCCTCCTGTAGTTCTTTGGAACCCTGAGTTGGCCTCACTGGCAGATATAAATGGTCAGGCGGTGACCTTTATGGCAAGTTTATGTTCTAGAAAGTCTAAGTTTATAAGTAGGAGGTAAGAAAAAACAGTGGGAGGAAGTAATAACATAATAACAATGAAGCGTAAAATTAAGGTTAAAAGACTGTTCATTGTTATTATCACACAGCTGTTGATGGGAGTTGGATTATTTGAAAGAGCAAAGGGTGAAAACTGAAATATAATAGTAACTGAGTGACTAAGGAAAAAAGGATAGATCTACATGTAGCTTTTTTGAGTTAAAACTAAATGCACTTTGATGTCTTCCCATAGTCCAAAAGACCTGTAGAGAAATTGGAAACAAGGACAATTATTTATTTGTATTTCAGACCAAAAGTCTAGAAGTTATAGGAAACAGAAAGAGATTCACAGACTTAGAGAATGAACATAGGGTTGCTGGGAGGCAGGGGAGGATGGGAGAAGGGATAAAGTTAAGAAGTTTGTGATGGGCGTGTACACACTGCTATATTTAAAATGGATAGCCAACAAGGACCTACTGTATAGTACAGGGAACTCTGCTCAGTATTATGGGGCAGCCTGGATAGGAGGGGAGTTTGGGAGAGAATTGATACATGCATATGTATGGCTGAGTCCCTTCACCTTTCACCTGAGATTATCACAACATTGTTTGTTAATTGGCTACACCTCAATACAAAATAAAAAATTTTTAAAAATAAATTTTTTGAAAAAATAACCAAAAGAATCTAGAAGTTTTAACTGATTTTTCATTTTCCCTTACACGCTACACTCACTGAATTAGCATATCCTGATAGTTATACTTGGGATTTCCCTTGTGACTCAGCTAGTAAAGAATCCACCTGTAATGTGGGAAACCTCGGTTTGATCCTTGGGTTGGGAAGATTTCCTGGAGAAGGGAAAAGCTACCCACTCCAGTATTCTGGCCTGGAGAAGTCCACGGACTGTATAGTCCACAGAGTTGCAAAGAGTCATGTTCTGAATCTATCCACTCCTCTCCATCTTCTCTTAGTCCAGGCCACCATCACATCTTTTTTGGACTCTTGTAGTGGTCTTCCAACTCCTGCAGTTGTCTCCCTGCCTCTCCTCATAGTTCACACATTATTCTTTATCTGGCAGCCAACAGCATCTTTGCAAAATTCCAACCAAATCGTGTTTTCCTTGCCTAAAATCCTCCAACGCTTTCTCATTGTGTTTAGGGAAAAAATCCAAATTTATTAAAATGGCTGGGAAAAAAAAACTATGCTACCTAGTCTCTACCTACCACTTTATCTCTCATCACTCTCTTCCTCCTCTGCTAAATGACAGCCACATGTGGTCTTCTTTCTGTTTCTCAAATAAACCAAGCTCTCCCCACTCTTAGAACCTCTGCACCTGACATACTTTTTTTCCTTGCAAGCCATGTGAATGACTTAGTCACTCTTTTTTCTTCTTTTTAAATATTTTACTCTCACTTCAAAATGAGTAGCAAAGTACTGTTTCTCAAGCATTCTTGATACAGTTCTTTTTAAAAAATTGAGCTATAGTTCACATACCATAAAATTCACCCATTTTAAAGTATGCAATTCCATGGTTTGTAGTATATTCACAGGGTTTTGCAACCATCACCACTACCTAATTTTATACTATTTTCATCACACTATAAAGAAACTCTTTCACTATTAAACCCCACCTTCCATCTCCTCCCCAGCCTTAAGCAATCATTAATTTGCTGTCTCCATAAATTTGCTTATTCTGGACATTTCATATAAACAGAATCATATGATATTTGGTCTTTTCTAACTAGCTCCTTTCCATTAGCATAAAAGTTTCAGAATTTATTCATGTTATAAGAGTGCCCTGATCTTTCTAATGTTAAAATATTATTCCAGTGTGGGAAAGAACCACCTTTTGTTTATTCATTCATCAGTTGAAGGACACTGGGCACTTTCTACCTTTTGGCTGTCATGAATAATGCTGCTGTGAATATCTGTGTACGAGTTTTTTTTTGTGGACATAAGTTTTCATTTCTATACATAGAGGAGTTATATTGCCTAGTAGTGTGGCAACTCCATGTTTTGTTGATCTTCCCTGACCACTCCATCGAAAATAATCATCCCACCACCATCATAGCTCTCCATTGCTTTATTACACTTTATTTTTTACATGCCCTTATCACTGTCTAAAGACATATTATTTGTTAGTGTACTTATTTGCCAACTGTGTCTCCCCACAAGAACATCAACTCAGCAGGGACAGAGACTTTGTCAATCTTTCTCACTGCTATTCCCTCAGCACCTAAGACAATGATCATAGTTGGAACTCCAAAAGTATTTATTGACTGTTTGAATGAATCCATGGCAGGAATGTTTGAGATTTTTTCTTCTTCAGGTAAAGTCAAAACATCCATTTAAGTTATAGAAAGAAGTAGCAAAAGCAAAGAACATGTGGATAATTTGACCTAGATTTGTACCTCCTATCTGACCCTTCACCTTTGCCCCCAAAGTTGTGGAACCAGAGCCATATGCCTTTAGTGGCAACTGCCTAAGATTGCAATAAATAGGAATGTTGCAGGAAAGAAAACCCTGGTGAGTGAAATGATTGAGATGCCCAGTGTAGTAGAACTGTAAATTGAGAGTTTCTTCTCTGAAGATGGGGCACTTTGCAAAATACCTGGACTTCCCATCCTTCGATACAAATTAAAACATGTTTTGCAGTATTCCCATGTTTCTAAACTGGAGATCTTTCTAAAAGAGCAGTATTAGTCTGTTATATCTTTGTCTGGGGGATGACAGGGAACTTGTGTGGTAGCCTGGTTTGACCTTAATCAGTAATTTGCATAAAATAAATGGTACAAGTGTTGAGGAGAAGGAAAGAGGGGATGTTATCTAAGGGGTTTTATTTTCTCTTGGGTCTTAATAGGAAAATGAGATCAAGATTTATACACAAAATATTTGCCTTACTCGATTCAATGTGCCCCTGTTTGAGGGTGGAAACTTTTTAAAAATTGATGCAGAACTGAACAGGTGTAAATTTTAAGATGATAAATCATTAACATTTCAGAAGGAATCAGAGTTGCCTGTGTAACATTTTCATATGCATGCTAATACCTTTCCACACAACTTTGCATTTCAGAAATGTTAAAAGATGCCTTTTAGGAAGTGTTTGTTATTTGAAATTTCTGGTCGAAAATTTTTAAGCCTTGAACAAGCAAGTTTTAGGTACAACCTTGGGCGGAGACTTGGGGCCTGGCAGGGCAAGTATGAGCTGGTTTCTAGCTGAAACCACACACCTGGTCTCAGGACTTAACGAAGATCAGGTTTTTTATGTCTTGGGGCAGAAGGAATTCAGTGAGAGGCAAAGTAATAGGTAAGAAGTAGATTTATTAATATCCTTTGTAAAGAAGTTGCAGGAAAATGGGGCACAAGAGAATGATCACATCCCAGGTCTCAGGTGAGTCCCTGGGACAGGTTACCAAGTGAAGGTTCTTGGCTTCACGCAGGAAACAATTCAGAAACAAGTCATAATAAAGTGATAGCAGAGATACACATTCCCAAGGCAGAATGGTGCAGTCCTTCTCAAAAGGTGAAAGTGGCCTTGGGGTTCAGGGGTGGGTAGTTTTTATGAGCTGGGTAATTTCATAGGCTAATGAGGAGGAGGACTATTCCAACTATTTGGGAGAAGAGGCAGGGACTGTCATGGCACTGGCGGGTGTGTCATTTAGCATTCTAATATATTACAATGAGTATATAATAAGGCCCAAGTTCTATTGGAAGACAAATCTTCTGCCATCTTGGGCCTAGTTGATTCTAGGAAGTTTATGTCTTATCCTAAATGGTTATGACATTCTTTTAATGGTTGTGCCCAGCCCCCTTCCCTCCTATCTCAGTACAGCTCAATACACATTCACAAAGTGAGCATATCACTGTGTAACCAGCTCTGTATCTGTAGTTCTGATTCTTAAGCTGGATGGTGGGTACATGACTGTTGGTTATATTGTTTCTACTTTTTATATGCCTGAAATATTTGATTTAAAGGTTTTTCTTTTAACTCCACAAGGGCCTCAAGTGGTTAGACTACTAATCCTTTAAATATCTTTCCAGTTTTAAAATGTATGGAAATCCAATCAAAATAGAATCTCAGGGCAAAATGAGATTTTGCCATAAAAAACCATAATTGACATAAGTTATGTCATTTGTCATTTTATGCCATTTTAATGTGTATGATAATATCAAAGTGTAAAAAAATTATAGTCACTTGCGTTAAAAAATTCAACCAAGTAAATTTGAAGATCTGTTTGGCCTTATTAGAAAATTCACAGATTGGGTGGCATCTGACTTAACAATTAGAAGAAGGCTTTGAGTATTTGTCCAAAATGGAAAGTACTTATCAGAGAAGGATGGGACAAGGGAGCTATCAGCAAATAAAAGAAATGATTGTTTTTAGGTCAGGACATCTTTTGGGAGGAAAGGAAACTGCAAGGGTTTTATCATGCAAATTGCATCTTTTTCCCCTCGGGGAAGGATGGTGTAGATAACCCATGTGGCAGATGACCTCATTGGTGCTAAAGAGAAAATTCTAGGCCAGTTGATGAAGATTACAATTCTAGTGAAGATCCAAACTGCAATTAGATTGCATTTTAAATCTTCAATTTGGTATCATGGGCTTTAGCATAAGTGATACAATTTTACACCTGTGGTTTTTCTCTTTAACAATTGGATCTGCAAGGAGGGAAAAATTTTCCTTCTCCCATTTTAGATTCTTTGGCTGACCTAATAATTAAGTTGACATTTATTTTCTTGTGCTCCAAAATCACTGCAGATGGTGACTGCAGCCATGAAATTAAAAGACGCTTGCTCCTTGGAAGAAAAGTTATGACCAACCTAGACAGCATATTAAAAAGCAGAGACATTACTTTGCCAACAAAGGTCTGTCTAGTTAAAGCTATGATTTTTCCAGTAGTCATGTATGGATGTGAGAGTTGGACCATAAAGAAGGCTGAGTGCCGAAAAACTGATGCTTTTGAACTGTGATGTTGGAGAAGACTCTTGAGAGTCTCTTGGACTGCAAGGAGATCCAACCAGTCCATCCTAAAGGAAATCAGTCCTAAGTATTCATTGGCAGGACTGATTGTGAAGCTGAAACTCCAATACTTTGGCTACCTGATGCAAAGAGCTGAATCACTGGAAAAGACCCTGATGTGGGAAAGATTGAAGGCAGGAGGAGAAGGGCACGACAGAGGATGAGATGGTTGGATGGCATCACCGACTCAATGGACATGAGTTTGAGAAAGCATCAGGAGTTGGTGAAGGACAGGAAAGCCTGGCATGCTGCAGTCCATGGAGTCACAAAGAGTTGGACACAACTGAGCAACTCAAATGAACTGAAGACAGATTAACTGGAGAAAAACACAAACAAAAGTTATATAACATGTATACATGAGAGTGATCTAGGAAGACCGAGTAACTTTCTGAAATGATGGAAACCGTTAGCTTAAATACCATTTCAGCTAAAGACAAAAGATATTGGAAATAGGGAGTCAGTTATGGGCAGTTACCAGGGCACCATAAACTAGTGTAAGGTTATTAAGCAAATTTAAGTTCTTGCCTTCTGCATTGATAAGAATTTCTTGAGACTGAGTCATCCTTCCTTTCCTGGTACAGCAGGGTGATACCCTTAAAAGTAGAGATTTCCTTACAAGCGTAAATGTCTTTTAAAGTGGTAATTTCTTCCATGTCTGCTGTTTCTTAAAAATAATCAGACTAAAATAATCCTTATGCCAAGAGACATTTTTCGAGTGACAAATTCTGCTACCCTGAAGTCCCCAATTTGAAACATCCCCAAGAAATTTCACAGTCCAGAAGATAAATTGCTCCATCTTGCTGAATCAATCTCTTACATCTGAGAATTCGGAATTCAAGTCTGAAACAGCAAAACTCAGATGGAACTTGGACCCACAGACTTTTTCTTTTTAATTTATTTTTTTATTGAAGGATAATTGTTTTACAGAATTTTGTTGTTTTCTGTCAAACCTCAACATGAATCAGCCATAGGTATGCATATATCCCCTCCCCTTTGAACCTCCCTCCCACCTCCCTTCCCATCATACCCCTCTAGGTTGATACAGAGCCCCTGTTTGAGTTTCCTGAGCCATGCAGCAAATTCCCATTGCTATCTACTTTACATATGGTAATGTAAGTTTCCATGTTACTCTTTACAAACATCTCACACTTTTATCCCCTCTCCCCATATCCATAAATCTATTCTCTATGTCTGTTTCTCCATTTCTGCCCTGTAAATAAGTTCCTCAGTACCATTCTTCTAGATTCTGTATATATGTGTTAGAATACGATATTTATCTTTCTCTTTCTGACTCACTTCATTCTGTGTAATAGGTTCTAGGTTCATCTACCTCATCAGAACTGACTCAAATGCGTTCCTTTTTATTCCACCGTGTATATTTACCACAACTTCTTCATCCATTCATCTGTCAATGGACATCTAGGTTGCTTCCAAGTTCTAGCTATTATAAATACTACTATAATAAATAATGGGATACAGGTGTCTTTCTCAACTTTGGTTTCCTCAGGGTGTAGGCCTAGGAGTGGGATTGCTGGGTCATATGGTGGCAGGGATCAAGACCAACCCCAAGGAAAAGAAATGCAAAATGGCAAAATGGTTGTCTGAGGAGCCCTTACAAATAGCTGTGAAAAGAAGAGAAGCTACAGGAAAAGGAGAAAAGGAAAGATATACCCATTTGAATGTAGATTTCCAAAGAATAGCTGGGAGAGATAAGAAAGCCTTCCTCGGTAATAAATGCAAAGAAATAGAGGGATAGAAAGGAATGGGAAAGACTGGAGATCTTTTCAAGAAAATCAGAGATAGCAAGGGAATATTCCATTGCCAAGTTGGGCACAATAAAGGACAGAAATGGTATGGACCTAACAGAAGCAGAAGATATTAAGAAGAGGTGGCAAGAATACACAGAAGAACTATACAGAAAAGATCTTCATGACCAAGATAATCATGATGGTGTGATCACTCACCTAGAGCCAGCCATCTTGGAATGCAAAGTCAAGTGGGCCTTAGGAAGCATCACTACGAACAAAGCTAGTGGAGGTGATGGAATTCCAGTTGAGCTATTTCAAATGCTAAAAGATGATGCTGTTAATGTGCTACACTTAATATGACAGCAAATTTTGAAAACTCAGCAATGACCACAGGAATGGAAAAGGTCAGTTTTCATTCCAATCCCAAAGAAAGGCAATGCCAAAGAATGCTAAAACTACAGAACAATTGCACTCATCTCACATGCTAGCAAAATTCTCAAAGCCAGGCTTACAGGGAACTTCCAGATGTTCAAGCTAGATTTAAAAAAGGCAGAGGAACCAGAGATCAAATTGCCAACATCAGTTGGATCATCAAAAAAGCAACAAAGTTCCAGGAAAACATCTAGTTCTGCATTATTGACAATGCCAAAGCCTTAGACTGTGTGGATCAAAACAAACTGTGGAGAATTCTGAAAGAGATGGGAATACCAGACCACCTGACCTGCCTCCTGAGATATGTGTATGCAGATCAAGAAGCAACAGTTAGAAGTGGACATGGAACAACAGACTGGTTCCAAATCAGGAAAGGAGTACGTCAAGTCTGTATATTTTCAGCCTGCTTATTTAACTTATATGCAGAGTATATCACGAGAAACACTGGGCTGGATGAAGCACAAGGCTGGAATCAAGATCTCCAGGAGAAATATCAATAACCTCAGATATGCAGATGACACCACCCTTCTAGCAGAAAGTGAAGAAGAAGTAAAGAGCCTCTTGATGAAAGTGAAAGAGGAGAGAAAAAAAGTTGGCTTGAAACTCAACATTCAGAAAACTGAAGATCATGGCATCTGGTCCCATCACTTCATGGAAAATAGATGGGGAAACAATGGAAACAGTGACAGACTTTATTTCTTTGGGATCCAAAATCATGGCAAATGGTGACGGCAGCCATGAAATTAAAAGACGCTTGCTCCTTGGAAGAAAAGCTATGACCAACCTAGACATTTTAAAAAGCGAGATATTACTTTGCCAACAAAGGTCTTTCTAGGCAAAGTTATGGTTTTTCTAGTAGTCATGTATGGATATGAGAGTTGGGATTATAAGGAAAGCTGAGCACCAAAGAACTGATGCTTTTGAACTGTGGTGTTGGAGAAGACTCTTGAGAGTCCCTTGGACTGCAAGGAGATCCAACCAGTCCATGCTAAAGGAAATCAGCCCTGAATATTCATTGTCAGGAATGATGCTGAAGATGAAACTCCAATATTTTGGCCACCTGATGTGAAGAATTGACTTATTTGAAAAAACCCTGATGCTGGGAAAGATTTAAGGTCAGAGGAGAAGAGAACGACAGAGGATGAGATGGTTGGATGGCATCACCAACTCAATGGGTATGAGTTTGAGTATCTCTGAGAGTTGGTGATGAACAGGGAGACCTGGCGTGCTGCAGTTCATGGGATTGCAAAGAGTTGGACATGATGGAGAGACTGAACTGAACTGAAATAATTGTGGTTTTATTCCTGATATTTCAAGGAACCTCCATAACTTCTTCCATAGTGGCTGTATCCATTTACATTCCCACCAACAGTGCAAGATAGTTCCCTGTTCTCAACACTCTCTCCAGCATTTATTGTTTGTATACTTTTTGATGATGGCCATTCTGACCAGTGTGAGGTGATAACTCACTGTAGTTTTAATTTGCATTTTTTAATAATGATGTTGAGCAGATTTTCATGCTTTTGTTAGCCATCTGTATGTCTTCCTTGGAGAAATGTCTGTTTAGGTCTTTCCCCCACTTTTTGATTGGGTTGTTTGCTTTTCTGGCATTGAGTTGTATGCCCTGCTTGTAATATTTTGGAAATTAATTCTTTGTCAATTGTTTCATTTGCTGTTATTTTCTCTCATTCTGAGGGTTCTCTCTTCACCTTGCTTATAGGTTTCTTTCCTGCACAAAAGCTTTTAAGTTAAATCAGGTCCCACTTGTTTACTTTTGTTTTTATTTCCATTACTCTAGGAGGTGGGTCATAGAGAATCTTGCTTTGATTTATGTCATCGAGTGTTCTGCCTATGTTTTCCTCTAAAAGTTTTATAGTTTCTGGTATTACCCTTAGGTCTTTAATCCATTTTGAGTTCATCTTTGTGTATGCTGTTAGTAAGTGTTCTAATTTCATTCTTATACATATAGCTGTCCAATTTTCCCAGCACCATTTATTGAAGAGGCTGTCTTTGCCCCGTTGTATATTCTTGCCTACTTTGTCAAAAATAAGGTACCCATAGGTGCATGGGTTTATTTCTGCACTTTCTATCTTGTTCCATTGATCTATATTTCTGTTTTTGTCCCAGTACCATACTGTCTTGATGACTACACCTTTGTAGTATAATCTGAAGTCAGGAAAGTTGATTCCTCCAGCTCCATTCTTCTTTCTCAGAACTGCTTTGGCTATTTGGGGTCTTTTGGGTTTCCATATGAATTGTGAAATTTTTTCTTCTAGTTTTGTGAAAAATGCCATTGGTAATTTGATAGGGATTACAATCTGAAGATTGCATTTGGTAGTATAGTCATTTTCACAATATTGATTCTTCCCATGCAGGAACATAGAATATCTCTTCATTTGTTTATGTTCTCTTTGATTTTCTTTCATCAGTGTCTTATAATTTTTCCATGTACAGTTCTTTTTTCTCCTTAGGTAAGTTTATTCTTAGATATTTAATTCCTTTTGTTGCAATGGTGAATGGGATTGATTCTTTAATTTCTCTTTCTGATTTTTTCATTGTTAGTATATAGAAGTGCAAGTGACTTCTGGGTATTGAGTTTGTATCCTGAAACTTTGTAATTCACTGATTAGCTTTAGTCATTTTATAATACTATTTTTAGGGTTTTCTAGGTACAGTATCATGTCATCTGCAAACAGTGAGAGCTTTACTTCTTTTCTGATCTGGATTCATTTTATTTCTTTTTCTTTTCTGATTGCTATTGCTAGGACTTCCAAAACTATGTTGAATAATAGTGGTGAAAGTGGACACCCTTGTCTTGTTCCTGATCTTGTGGGAAATGCTTTCAGTTTTTCACCATTGAGAATAATATTTGCTGTAGGCTTATCATATACAACCTTTACTATGATGAAGTAAGTTCCGTCTTTTTTTTGAAGTAAGTTCCTTCTACGCCCATTTTTTGAACAGTTTTAATCATAAATGGGTGCTGAATTTTGTCAAAGGCTTTTCGGCATATATTGCAATGATTATATGATTTTTATCTTTCAGTTTGTTAATATGGTGTATCATGTTGATTGATTTGCATTCGTTGAAGAATCCTTGCAGACCTGGAATAAACCCAACTTGACCAAGGTGTGTGAACTTTTTGATGTGCTGCTGAATTCTGTTTGCTAAAATTTTGTTGAGGATTTTTGGATCTGTGGCCATCTGTGATATTGGCCGGTAGTTTTCTTTTTTTGTGTTGTCTTGTCTGGTTTTGGTATCAGGGTGATGGTGGCCTCATAGAATGAGTTTGGAAGTGTTCCTTCCTCTACAATTTTTTGAAAGAGTTTTACAAGGCTAGGCATTAGCTCTTCTCTAAATATTTGGTAGAATTCTCCTGTGAAGCCATCTGGTCCTGGGCTTTTGTTTTTTGGGGAGATTTTTGATCACAGCTTCAATTTCAGTGCTTGTAACTGTGTTGTTCATAATTCCTATTTCTTCCTGGTTCAGTCTTGAAAGATTGAACTTTTCTAAGAATCTTTCCATTTCTCCCAGGTTATCCATTTTATTGCCATATAATTGTTCATAATAGTCTGTTATAATCCTTTGTATTTCTGCATTGTCTGTTGTAACATCTCCTTTTCATTTCTAATTTTGTTGATTTGGTTCTTCTTTTTTTCTTGATGAGTCTGGCTAAAGGCTTGTCCATTTTGTTTATCCTCTCAAAGAACCAGCTTATAGTTTTATTAATCTTTACTATCATTTCTTTCATTTATTTTTTGTTTGTTTCTGCTCAGTTCTTTATGATTTCTTTCCTTCTATTAATTTTGGGGAGCTTTTGTTCTTTTTTCAGTTGTTTTAGGTATAAAGTTAAGTTGTCTATTCCATGTTTTCCTTGTTTCTTGAGGTAGGATTTTATTGCTATTAATTTCCCTCTTAGAACTACTTTTCTGCATCCCATAGGTTTGAGTTGTTGTGTTTTCATTGTCATTTGTTTCCAGAAATTTTTTTATTTCCTTTTTCATTTCTTCAATAACCTCTTGGTTATTTAGAAATGTGTTGTTTAATCTCCATGTGTTTGTGTTTCTTACAGTTTCTTTCTTGTACTTGATATCTAGTCTCATAGCGTTGTGGTCAGAGAAGATGCTTGATATGATTTCAACTTTCTTAAATTTACTGAGTTTTGTTATGTGACCAAAGATGTATCCTGGAGAATGTTCCATGTACACTTGAGAAGACGTATTCTTCTGCATTTGGATGGATTGTCCTGAAGATATCAATGAGATCCATCTCATCTAATCTATCACTTAAGACTTGTGTTTCCTTATTAATTTTCTGCTTTGATGATCTGTCCACTGATGTGAGTGGGGTGTTAAAACCTCCTACTATTATTGTGTTACTGTCAATTTCTCCTTTTATGTCTGTTAGTGTTTGTCTTCTGTTTTGAAATGCTTCTATGTTGGGTGCATAGATATTTACAATTGTTATGTCTTCCTCTTGGATTGATCCCTTGATCATTATGTAGTGTCCTTCCTTATCTCTTGTAATCTTATTTATTTTAAGGTCTATTTTGTCTGATTTGAGGGTTGCTACTCCAGCTTTCTTTTGCTTCTCATTTGCATGAAATGTATTTTTCCATCCTCTCATTTTCAGTCTATATGTGTCTTTAGGTCTGAAGTGGGTTTCTTGTAGACAGCATGTATATGGGTCTTGTTTCTGTATCCATTCAGCCAGTCTGTGTCTTTTGGTTGGAGCATTTAATCCATTTACATTTAAAGTAATTATTGATATATATGTTCCTATTGCCATTTTCTTAATTGTTTGGGGTTGATTTTATGGATCTTTTTTCTTCTCTTGTATTTCTTGAGTATGTAAGTCCCTTTAACATTTGTTGTAAAGTTGGTTTTGTGGTACTGAATTCTCTTAACTTTTGCTTGTCTGAAAAGCTTTTTATTTCTCCATCAATTTTGAATGGGATCCTTGCTGGGTACAGTAATCTTGGTTGTGGATTTTTCCCTATTATTACTTTAAATATATCTTGCCATTACCTTCTGGCCTGCAGAGTTTCTGCTGAAAGATGAGCTGTTGCGCGTATGGTGTTTCCCTTGTATGTTACTTGTTGCTTCTCCCTTGCTGCTTTTAGTATTTTTTCTTTGTGTTTAGTCTTTGTTAGTTTGATTAGTATGTGCCTTGGTGTGTTTCTCCTTGGGTTTATCCTGTATGGGACTCTTTGTGCCTCTTGGACTTGATTAACTATTTCCTTTTCCATGTTAGGGAAATTTTGAACTATAATCTCTTCAAAAATTTTCTCATATTCTTTCTTTTTCTCTTCTTCTTCGGGGACCCCTATAATTCAAATGTTGGTGCCTTTGATAGTGTCCCAGAGGTCTCTGAGACTATCCTTGGTTCTTTTCATTTGTTTTACTTTATTCTGCTCTTCAGAAGTTATTTCCACCATTTTGTCTTACAGTTCACTGATTCGTTCTTCTGCTTCAGATATTCTGCTATTGATTCCTTCTAGAGTATTTTTAATTTCAGTAATTGTGTTGTTTGTCTCTGTATGTTTATTCTTTAATTCTTCTAGATCTTTGTTAATTGATTCTTGCATTTTCTCCATTTTGTTTTCAAGGGTTTTGATCATCTTTACTACCATTATTCTGAATTCTTTTTCAGGAAGTTTGCCTATTTCCTCTTCATTTATTTGGACTTCTGCGTTTCTGGTTTGTTTCTTCATTTGTTCCTTCCTCTGCCTTTTCATTTTTTTTTAAACTTTCTGTGTTTGAGGTCTCCTTTCCCCAGGCTCCATGGTTGAATTCTTTCTTCTTTTTGGTTTTTGCCCTCCTCAGGTTGGTTCAGTGATTTGTGTAAGGTTCATATAGGATGATATTTGTGCTGAGTTTTTGTTCATTTACTGCTCCTCTGATGGGCAAAGCTGAATGAGGTGGCAATACTGTCTGCTGATGATTTGGTTTGTGTTTTTGTTTTGTTTGTTGTTTAGATGAGGTGTCCTGCACATGGTGCTACCGATGGTTGGGTGATGCTGGCTCTTGTGTTTAAGTGGTTTCCTTTGTTTAAGTTCTCACTATCTGATACTCTCTAAGGCTAGTTCTCTGGTAGTTTAGGGTCCTGGAGTCAGTGCTTCCACTCCAAAGGCTTAGGGCTTGATCTCTGTTCAGGAACAAAGATTCCACATTTGGTTTGCTAAGAAGCCACTCTGTGGTTCTTGACCTCAGTTTCTCAATGTTTACATTCTGTGATCATTGTTCCCTCTTCTTCCACAAATGAGTCCCATAGGTGACTGTAGACATTCAAACTGCTAGAGTTTCAGTTTCTTCTTGGATCACTTCCGTGATGTGTAGACCTCAAAAGAGGGAGGGGGAGAACAGCCTGGAGCTGTCAGACAGTATCAGCTGAATCCACCGTCTTTTCATTGGGATCACATACCTGGTCTCAGGAATTAGTGAATCTCAGGTTCTTTATGTCACATGGCAGAAAAAATTCAGTGAGAGACATAGTGATGGGTAAGAAGCAGATTTATATAGAGAGAAACACATTCCACAGACAGTGTGGGCCGATCTCAGGAGGCAAAAGACCCTGAAATTTGGGGAGGTAGGTTTTTATGCTCTGGGTAATTTCACAGGCTAATGAGTGGGAGGATTATTCCAACTGTTTGGGGGAAGAGGCAGGGATTTCCAGGATTTGGGCCACTGCCCAGTTTTTGGCCTTTCATGGTTAGTCTCAAAACTGTCATGGCACTGATGGGTGTGTCATTTAGATGCTAATATAGTACGATGAGCATATAATGAGGCTCAAGGTCCACCAGAAGTTGGATCTTCCACCATCTTGGGTCTGCTTAATTCTAATCATTAATGTTGTGAACCTAACAGTTATGTCCTTCTTTTAAACATTGTGCCCTGACTCCTTCCCTCCTGTTTCAGCTCAATTCAACTAAACAGTTGTGTCATTTCAGAAAGTGGCTAATGTAGCTGGGCTCCTGAAGTTAGGCCTATATTGTTCAAGAAATCAGGTATTTAATAGGGCATTTCTGTGAAAACAAAAGAAAACCAAAATTAATGATTAGAGAAAATTGTGAACCTAGTGCCTGAGTCCTAAGAGTTGCTAGTCGAGATTTCTAGTATTAGTCTCAAAGTATTTGTAGGGAGCAAATTTTGCCATCTCAAAATATTTCTCTTTGGCATGAGGATAATTTAGGCAGATTATTTTTAAGAAACAGAAGACTCAGGGCATCTTTCTTTTTACCTCCCCCTTAGCTGCCTAAAAACTTTAAGTAAAAGTCATGTTCTTGGAATAGAGCTATCACCAGAGATATCTGTAAAGAATATGGGCTAGATATGGTGGGCCTAGAGACTAGGATCCACTCTGTGTCCCATTGTCTTTGCATGGCCCAACAAACTTTTTTTTTACCAAATATTTGTTTTTCCATCTCCATGTCAATTTCCTTCTTCCCCTTTGAAGTCTCCAAACCCTACCCTCAACATCCTCTTTTGTTTTTAACTGGAGAGGATATTTAAGGTGAGGGTTTCAGCCATTTTCATGAGTTTCTCAGTTTGCCTGGGTCCCTCCCTTTTTATACATGTTACTCAACTTTTGTTTGATTTTCTTGTGTTAGTCTGTCTCATGCCAATTTAATTCTTTTTAAAAACTATTTATTCATTTTTGGCGGCATCATGTCTTAGTTGTGGCACGTGGGCTTCTCTCTCCAGTTGTAGCATGCAGGCTCCAGAGTGCAAGGGCTCAGTCAGCATTTGTGGTGCTCAGGCTTTGTTGCCCTGCAACATGAGGAATCTTAGCTCCTCAACAAGGGATCAAACCTGAGTTTCCTGCATTGCAAAGTAGATTCTTTACCACGGAACCACCAGAGAAGTCCCCATGTCAGTTTAATTCTTAGACCAACCAGAAGCAATAAGCATTTACTCTGCTTGTAACAGGACACAGTTGGAAGCTTGTTATATTACCAAAGCTTGACTTTAATGTCATATTTGAGACAGACAGACATAGATTCAGATATGACCAAACAGCTTAAGGAAACAAAAATTGACTTTAGGGAGCCAATAAAGCCCCTTGGAAATATTGGTCTGCTACCTTACTTACAGGGTTCCCAACAGTCTAACCATATGAGTAAAGAAGGTCGCTTCCTGGCAGGTTCCTGCCTATTGAATTTGAAAGTGAAAGTCGCTCAGTCATGTCTGAGTCTTTGCAACCCCATGAACTATACAGTCCATGAGATTCTCCAGTCCAGAATACTGGAGTGGGTAGCCTTTCCCTTCTCCAAGGGATCTTCTAACCCAGGGATCAAACCCAGGTCTCCCGCATTGCAGGTGGATTTTTTACCAGCTGAGCCACAAGGGAAGCCCAAGAATACTGGAGGGGTAGCCTATCCCTTCTCCAGCAGATCTTCTGGACCCAGGATTTGAACCAGGGTCTCCTGCATTGCCTGCTGATTCTTTACTAACTGAGCTATCAGGGAAGCCCTACTGAATTTACACAAATAGATATATTCCATGAAAATAAGAATAGTCACTATGAGTTTCTGAATTCTGGATGGATCAGGTAGGGAGAAAAAGATAAATGTTTTAATTCTGCTTACAAAGGTATAATTTACCAAATTTCTGTAAATCATAGTTATCTTAAGCTTCCCTGATGGCTCAGTGAGTAAAGAATCTGCATGCAATGCAGGAGACATAGGAGACACAGGTTCAATCCCTGGGTCAGGAAGTTCCCCTGGAGTAGGAAATGGCAACCCACTCCAGTATTCTTTCCTGGAGAATTCCATGGACAGAGGAGCCTGGAAGGTTACAGTCCATGGGGTCACAAAGTACTGGACATAACTAAGCATGCGCACACACAAACACACATACACACATAATTATCTTAAGAGGAAAAGTTTCCTTATATCTGGAAAACAAAAACTTAAAGAACCACCAATATTTCAAACAAAAAGTCATTAAAAAATTATACTTGTTCTCCTCAGTTTATTCAGTCCACATAATCAATTCTTGTTGATCTTGATCTTTTGCTAGAAGTTTTATGAAGCCATCAAATTCTCCATTATAGTTATATAAATTCTTGGAACATTTATCAGAAATCTGTTCTCAGAATTCTTTCTATGAGTCTTGTTCAAGATGAAGCACTTTTATAAGTATAAAAGTAAACTTTTATCAGAATATAACAATAACCATAAATTACAAAAGACTTAAAAAATGACAATAGTTAAAGTCCTGATTAGACTTTGTTACAAAGCAATTGAAAGGGAAATTTGGTTATTTCCATAATATACAATTAAGATGATAACTAGAACTACAAATGATAATGTTGTATATACCAGGACATATTAAAATTAAATTTTAGGAATTTCATACAATTTCCATAACATTTCTATTAATAACATATATCTGTACTTAGTCACTCAGTCATATCCTATTCTTTGCAACCTCATGCTTGGCATGCAACCAAGCCCACCAGGTTCCTCCATCCATGGGATTTTCTAGGCAATACTGCAATGTGTTGCCATTTCCTCATCCAGGATATCTTCCCAACTCAGGGATTGAACCTGCATTTCCTTTATTGGCAGGTGGATTTTTTACCACCAAGCCAATAACATAGTGAAGTGTTAGTTGCTCAGTCATGTCCGACACTTTGTGACTCCATGGACTGTAGCCTGCCGGGTTCCACTGCTAATGGGATTTTCCAGGCAAGAATACTGGAGTGGGTTGCCATTTCCTTCTTCAGTGGATCTTCCCAACCCAGGGATGGAACCCAAGTCTTCCACATTGCAGGCAGATTCTTTTTTTTTTTTACTTTTTATTTTTTATTAAACATTTTTTTTATTAGTTTTGCCAAACAATGACATGATATCACCATGGGTTCACATATGCTCCCCCTCCAGCAGGCAGATTCTTTATTGTCTGAGCAACCAGGAAAGCCTGAGCCAATAACATATACTGACACAAATATAATAAAGGAACATTTAGCATCACTTATGTGACAGTGCTTCCCGTGAGATTTAACATGCCAAATAAGCTTAATTATTTAAATATCTCTCTTTAAAATATTTAAGGGACCCCCTGAAAAATTCCTGGTTAGCTAAAAGTCAAAGTCACTTCGTTTAGAATTTAATTTTAGGAAGTTTGACAAAGATATCAAAAAGTTTGGACACTTGACTAAATGGGCTCATAGATTATGAAATAATGGTGGTGGTGGTTTAGTCGCTAAGTCATATCCAACTCTTGTGACCCTATGGACTGTAGCCTTCCAGGCTCCTCTGTCCATGGGATTCTCCAGGCAAGAATACTGGAGTGGGTTGCCATTTCTTTCTCCAGGGGATCTTCCTGACCCAGGGATCGGATCCAGGTCTCTTGCATTGCAGGCAGTCTAAACTGAACTACAAGGGAAGTCCTATGAAATAATACTCAGTTATCTATCTAACCAAAGTGATAATAAAAGATTTCAAAGATAAATATATAAAGTTACATAGTGGTGAGCAAAATCAATCAAAGACTTCATAAAGCACAGGAAATTATTTTCATAAAACACAAAATATTTGCTTTTTAGGCAGATATTACTTAAAAGGAAAAGAAAAGATCTTTCATAATATTTTATTATCAAGAGCTGACCAATAGTACAGAAAAATGTTATCTTTTTAGTAGATGAAAGAAAATTAAGATTTAGTTTTATATAATTACACTACTGATTTTAAAGCTCATTTTAAGTACACACTATAAAACATAATTTTTATGTTTTATATTCCTAAAAGCTCTTATCCCAGTTACAACTATCTAAATAATTTGTTCCCAGCAATTATGTTTAGACTACTCACGAAAACTTCATGAGTTATTAGACAAAGTCAGCAGTCATCTCAAACTAATTCCCTTGCTGGCAAATTTTGTTCAGATAATATAAACTTTTTTGATGAATAAACCCAGCTGGAATAAAAGTTGCATGTCTGCATTACATTCTGTGTTGGTAATTCTAAAGACATATCTATTTTAATTACACCAACACAATTAAACTAGCTTTTATTTACCAAAGTATCCTAGATAACATGAACTTGAAAAAGGATAAAGATGTTTATATTTCTGAGAGTTTCAGAATACTCAGTCTTTACAAGTGTTGCAGGAAGGGGAACCACTTCCAGGGCCCGAAGCTGGACTCTTGTCTAACACTCGGAAATGAATTGTCCGAGGAGACACATGTGCTGACAAAGCAAGAGATTTTATTGGGAAGGGCAACCGGGTGGAGAGCAGTAGAGTAAGGGAACCCAGGAGAACTGCTCTGCCACGTGGGTCACAGTCTTGGGTTTTATGGTGATGGGATTAGTTTCCAGGTGGTCTTTGGCCAATCATTCTAATTCAGAGTCTTTCCTGGTGGCACACGCATAGCTCAGCCAAGATGGATGCTAGTGAGGGAATTCTAGACACACTTCCTGTCTCCTGTAGACCTTTCCCAAACTCTTCTGGTTGGTGGTGGCTTATTAGTTCCGTATTCCTTATCAGGATCTCCTGTCATAAAACAACTCATGCAAATGGTTACCATGGTGCCTGGCCAGGGTGGGCAGTTTCAATCAGTGTGCTTCCCCTAACACAAGCACTTGCCCCTTAAAGCTAAATACAGTTCTTTTACAAATTAATTTTGGAAACACCATTCAGAGGTAGAAAAAAAAAACATAAAAAGCCTACAGAGTCAATATATAGACACACACAAATGTACAGACAAGCACTTAAGATTTTTCAGTTGCCCATTTTCCAAATACTTTTTCTTTATTTTGATGAGAGTCATCTTCCTAACGATTGCAGTTCAAACAATGGCTCATGGATCTTAGAGAAAATGGATATGTAGGAAATCTACATCACAAAGGCACAGAGAAAGTGTCCAAGTTTTCTCCAAGATGAAATCTTGGAAATGTATTTGCTTATTATTGGAGATCTTTGTTTTGTTTTTTCCTTTTCTTAAGTGCAAGACAATTTTGTTTCCAATATCCCAATACCTAAAAGCATTCTGAGATGAATAGGGGAGGTTGGGGACTTGGTTTGAATTGTCTTTAGGGCTTTACCTTTAGCCTTGCAGAGATTTGCAAGACAAAAACATTTGCTTCCAATTCCTCAAAGAATTGGTTCAGTCTGCATATCTAAGAGCCAAACCAAACATAAAAAATCTGCTGCTGGTACATATACACAATGGAATATTACTCAGCATTAAAAAACATTCATTTGAATCAGTTCTACTCAGGTGGATGGAACTGGAGCCTATTATCCAGAGTGAAGTAAGCCAGAAGGAAAAACAAAAATACAGTATACTAAAGCATATATATGGAATTTAGAAAGATGGTAACGAGAACCCTGCATGCAAGACAGCAAAAGAAACGCAGATGTATGAAACAGTCACGTGGACTCTGTGGAAGAGGGCAAGGGTGGGATGATATGGGAGAATGGCATTGAAACATGTTAATTACCATATGTGAAATCAATTGCCAGCCCAGGTTTGATGCTCAGGGCTGGTGCACCAGGATGACCCAGGGGGAGGGAATCGGGAGGGAGGAGGGAGGGGGGTTCTGGAGGGGGAGCATATGTGTACCCATGGCGGATTAATGTCAATGTATGGGAAAACCAACACAATAAAGTAAAGGAAATTAAAAAAAAAATCTGCTGCTGTCCAGAGGACATGAATTCTTTGGGTGGAGGTCGAGGACATATTCACAAAGGGCATTGCATAATAAGGGCCTGAATTTGACAGCCTGATTACAGAGCCCTAGAATATAGGAGGAGTTATAAGAGACAACAAAAGCTTATCACTCATATCAGGTGCTTTTTGTTAAATTCCCTTCCTGGCTTTTAAAATTTTTCCAAATAAGGGTAAATAGAGTAGACTTGTTTGTGGCCCTTTAACATTGCAGGACAAGCATGAGATCTCTTTGGTGCTGATAGTGCTGTATTCCAACCCCATCAATATCTGTTTCATTCATCCCATTTCTTAATAACCATCTAAAGATTCTCCGAAGAATACAGCACTGAAGAATTGATACTTTTGAACCATGGTGTTGGAGAAGACTCTTGAGAGTCCCTTGGACTGCAAGGAGATCCAACCAGTCAATCCTAAAGGAAATCAGTCCTGAATATTCACTGGAAGGATTGATGCTGAAGCTGAAACTCCAATACTTTGGCCACCTGAACTGACTCATTTGAAAAGACCCTGATGCTGGGCAAGATTGAAGGCAGGAGGAGATGAGATGGTTGGATGGCATTACCAACTCAATGGACATGAGTTTGAGCAAACTCCAGGAGTTGGTGATGGACAAGGAGGCCTGGCATGCTGCAGTCCATGGGGTCTCAAAGAATCGGACATGACTGAGTAACTGAACTGAACTGAAAGATTACCCACTGACAAGAGTCCTATGACCCTCTCCTTAGTCTCTCCCCATTCTCTTATTAATATGCCTAATATTTTAATTAGTATTAAATTAATTAGTTGGTGATGGACAGGGAAGCCTGGCGTGCTACAATTCATGGGTCACAAAGAATCAGGCATGACTGAGCGACTGAACTGAGAACTAACTGAAGTAATATTTTAATTAGCATAAATACGACTCATTAGACAGAGGTGTTTTTGTCTTGGCTCCCAAAGAAAACCTAAAAAAAGAAACATTTATCTAGCTACAAATGGGATGCAACTCCTGTTTTTGTCTGGTCAAATCTGGAAGCTCCCACCTGATGGTTGCCAAGACAAGTTCTTAGGACAAAAAATGACACAAACAAGAAGGCAATAACTGAAAGCAAATACTTCACATTGTCACAGGCAGTAAGAATGGTGTAGTACAAAACAGTGTCTCTGGTTTCCCATGAGAACATGAGACATCTCCAGTCATCGACCCACTAGTCTATGACATCAGCCAGCTGCTTCTGGACTGGGACTTCTCCAGAACTGAAGAGACAAAGATTGAGAAAACAAAGTCCTCTTATGGACAGAGATCCCATATAACAAATTCCCCTGACAACTGGCACATTTGGACAAGGAACAGGGCTTATCGGAACCACAACTTATTGGGCTGCCTGCCAAATGCATGCTGGTACATGCATCCACTGGTTGGCAGAGACCAAAAACAATATTCTTACTGGTCATAAAGCCAAACTCTCAAGACATAGAACAAGACAAATGATACAACAGAGAGAGAGACAAAGAAAAACAGTAATCTCCTCTGAGTGGAAAAAGATCAATAAAAACCAAGACTCCTTCATTTACCAAATTTTTACCAGAGTCACTGTGTCTAAGGAACTAGTTCTACAAGTATTTTTCTCTTACCTAGATTTGAGGGAGGGAAAAGGATTCTTATCACTCTCACTTCCATTAGACCCTGCAGGCAGAGATCTGGGAGACTGATGTGGTGGGAAATCCTATCTTCTGCAAACTTTTTGACAGCCTTGGAGTGGGTTGAGTTCTTCCAGTGAAATATCCTGCCAGCTATGCCAACTGTAGTGGAGGAAATTTTTTTCTTCTCCTCTTCTAGGTTCTTTGGCTGGCCTAATAATTAAATTGGTATAAGATAGACTAATAGGAGAAAAACAAAAGTTTAGGAACATGTATACAGAGGAGACTTGGGAAAACTGAGTAACTCTCAGAAGTGGGAGAAACCATCACCTTACATCCCATCTTCGGGGAAAGATCAAAGAAGATATTAGAAATAGGGAGCTGATTATGGGCAGTTACCAGGAAAAGCACAATGCAGTAAACAAGTGCAAGACTGTTATGCAAATCTGAGTTGTTGCCTTCTATACAAAGATAGAAGCTGGCTTAAAACTCAACATTCAGAAAACTAAGATCATGGCTTCTGGTCCCATCACTTCATGGGAAATAGGTTGGGAAACAGTGGAAACAGCATCATACTTTATTTGGGGGGGCTCCAAAATCACTGCAGATGGTGACTGCAGCCATGAAATTGAAAGATGCTTGCTCCTTGGAAGGCAAGCTATGACAAACCTAGACAGAAAAAAAAAGCAGAGACATTACTTTGCAAACAAAGTTCCATATAGTCGAAGCTATAGTTTTTTCAGTAGTCACGTATGGATGTGGGAACTGGACTATATAGAATGCTGAGCACTGAAGGATTGATGCCTTTGAACTGTGGTGTTGGAGAAGACTCTTGAGAGTCCCTTGAACTGCAAGGAGATCAAACCAGTCCATCCTAAAGAAAACCAATCCTGAATATTCATTGGAAGGACTGATGCTGAAGCTGAAGCTCCAATACTTTGGCCACCTGATGTGAAGAGCTGATTCATTGGAAAAGACCCTGATGCTAGGCAAGATTGAAGGCAAGAGGAGAAGGAGTGACAGAGGATGAGATGGTTGGATGGCATTACTGATTCAATGGGCATGAGTTTGAGTAAACTCTGGGAGATCGTGAAGGACAGGGAGGCCTGGTGAGCTGCAGTTCATGGGGTCACAAAGAGTTGTACATGACTTAGTGGCTGAACAGTAGCAACAATACAACGATAGGGGTTTCGAGAGACTCTCATGCCTTTCTTCCTGGTATACCAGGGAGACACATTTACAAATGTGTAGGGAATTTCCCTGATGATTGTAGAGACTGATATGTAGAGATTTCCCTGATGATTGTAAATATCTTTCATAAAGGGAAAGTTCTTCGTTTTCAGAGCTTCTCCCATGTCTGCTGTTTCTTAAAAATAATCCTTATGACAAAGAGACGTATTTGGGGGTGACAAATTCTCCTCTCCTAAAGATCCAATGAGAGGAAATTTAATGTACAAGGGCCCAGTCCTGGCCCTTTCCTTCTGCAGGTACCTCCCAGCTCAACTCTGAATTTCCACATAGGGGGTTCCATTGCCTGTTTCCAGAGAATTCCCTGTCTCCCTCACTGATAAAAAGGAAAAACCACACAGGGAAAGGAGCTTGGATTCACAGTTGTTTCAGCTTGGATGCTGCCCCCAACTGGTGGAAGAGTCACCCTTTGGCTGATCAGTTAAAGCATTCTTTTCCTGCTATTAATTGAGGCCATATGCAATTTATAAACACAATGTGCATGTTGAAATCTGCTGTTTATAGCTTGCCTGCATTTTCCTATAAACAAAAGCCACGTTTCACACAGTGGTTGATCCCCCATTGTCATCCCCTCCAAATCCCTAATGTAATCAAAGCCTACCCATGTTTCTATGGAAAGTGCCTTCAAATAGGATCAAGTGTTCACCAAGTTGTCTCCTATGTGTGAGGCACTGCAGGACTCCTGATGTGATTCAGAGTCTTTGCCTCTCAGACAAGGGGAAAGAAGACATTAACATGAGTAACTTTAAGAGACAGACTCTTGGAGGTGTCCGTTGGAGGGGTACACACAGAGAAAAGTGGAGCTCAAAGAGAGGAAGACATGACACCTGGGCAAGAGAAACCATGGAAGGCTTTAATAAAGCATTAGATTTTGAGATGAATAATGGCAGTAACAGAGAGGGTTGACTATTTTAAGGAGAAGGAACAACAGCAAGCAAGGCATGGAAGCAGGAACACATGAGATGTGGCCTAGGAATGGCAAATAATCCCTCATGTCAAGCCAAAATATTAGGGGATAATTCAGATATGTCATTTGAGGATCCCTGGTTCTCCTTGACATCAGGAGCAGGGATGACCTCCTTCTCCCACCACCCTTGTTTGCAGTTGGAGGCAGGGTGAGGCAAGGTGAGGGGGTACAGATGGGGAGTCCAGCAGGTTGAAGGTTGCAAGTGGCTGGAGAAAGGACTCAGGGATGCAGAACAGACTTGTGGATTGAGATAAGCAAGAAGTAGGACACTGGGGCCAGAGGCGCCCCACTTTCTCTCATTCTGCCTCCCTTCCCCTTTGTCTTCTCCTTCAACCCTGGCTCATGGGACTGGCACTGCAACACCCAGAGGGTAAAGGGGGAAACTTCAGTGGTAGCAGCACTGGCAGAGTAGGATAGGGTTCTTTTTCCTCCCTCTCTGCCCCTTGACACTGCCATCTACTGCTGGGAGGGGTTGGGGTGAGGGGAGAGATGAGCAGCTCTAGGAGGCAGGGATTGATGAATAACCCAGGAGGTTCTTCTTCGCCTGCTGAAAGATGGTCTTTGTCACTGCTGGGGCCAGGCTCTAGGCCCTGGGACTGCCATGCGGCACAACGAGAGGGGGAAGTGGGCCTCCTCCTTGGTGGTAGTTCCTAGGTGGCAGGCGTTTGTGGTTAGTTATATGCACACCTTGAAGAAGCTCCCTGCCTGTCTCTTCTACTTATGTGTAAAGGATGCTAAGTTTGGAACATTCCCTGTGCAGGAAAAGAGAGCAGCCTACTATCACCCTAGACACAAAGGAGGCATGAGTTTCAAACTAAATTTGGTAATAGTACTGATAACAATAAAACGGCTAGCATTTGTGGAGGAAATGCTATGTGGCCAGCACTGAACCTTCCTTATCTCATTTAGTCCTCACAGTACAAGCAGTACAGATACAAGCCCTGAAGTCGAATGAACCTGAGTTTAAGACTTAGCCCTGCCACTTTGTCGCTCCAGCACAGTGCTTGACACAGAGTAATAAACATGAATACACATGAAATAAACATGAATTAATTAACCAGTCCTTTTATATCACTAATTCATATTCATTAATATCACAATGTATATTGGGGTTCACACACACAGTGCTATGAAGACATAGCATGTTATTATCTTCATCTTATTAATGAGGAAATTGAGGTCCCCTAAGGAACTGGTGCAAGCTTACACAGCTATCAAGTAGCAGAACCTAAATTCAAAACCAATTGTCAATAAAGAGTTTCTGTTGGGATGATGAGAAAGTTATGGAAAGGGATAGCAGTGATGGTTGCACAGCATTGTGAATATGTTTAACATACTGAATTCTACACTTACAAATAGTAAAAACGGTAAATTTTATTTTATGTATATTTTTATTGTTTTCAATTGCTCAGTCATATCTGACTCTTTGCAATCCCATGGACTGCAGCATGCTAGGCTTCCCTGTCCATCACCAACTCCTGGAGCCTGCTCAAACTCATGTCCATTGAGTCAGTGATGCCATCCAACCATCTCATCCTCTGTCGTCCCCTTCTCCTCCTGCCTTCAATCTTTCCCAGTATCAGGGTCTTTTTCAATGAGTCAACTCTTTGCATCAGGTGGCTAAAGTATTGGAGCTTCAACTTCGGGATCAGTCCTTTCAATGAATATTCAGGATTGATTTCCTTTAGTATTGACTGGTTTGATCTCCTTGCAGTCCAAGGAACTCTCAAGAGTCTTCTCCAACACCACAGTTCAAAAGCATCAGTTCTTCAACACTCAGCATTCTTTATCTCTCATCCATACATGACTACTGGAAAAACCATAGCTTTGACTAGACGGATCTTTATCAGCAAAGTAATGTCTCTGCTTTTTAATTTTGTCATAGGCTTTCTTCTAGGTTTGCCATAGCTTTTCTTCTAAGGAGAAAGTGTCTTTTAATTTCAAGGCATATTTTACCACACATTAAAAAAAAAAACCCAGCAGTCAGAAGCTAGGCTTTTAACCACACTGTGTTAAATATATTGCCTCTCGATGAACATTAATTCAGTGTCTATTCATAAGGCCCTCCAGTGTAATAGAACAAGCACTAGATTTTCAGTTAAAAGACCTCTGTTCAAAACCACATCTGCTTCTTACTCATTGTGTTATCAGCGAGTGACTAAGTCTGGGTTCTCAATTGGAAAGGGGAACCAAGTTCTGGGCAAGCCCCTCACCAAGAGTTCCCAGCAGTTGCAGACAAACAGGTCCCCTGTTATGCTGCTGACTGACCTTGGGGAGAGGGGGGTCCAGTCAGCTTTGAGCCCCTACGGGGAAGGTAATTAAAGTTTGAGCCAGTTTACCCATTCTTCCTTATTCCTTTCACCAAAGTGAAATGTGACCCCGACTGGATGGGAACTTCAATAGGGAAGTGAGACAGCTACTGATACAGGAACTTGAGTAGGGCCTCCTTGGAAAGGGGAAGGAAGATGAGTTCATATTGAGATAGATTGTTTTTGGGGGGAGTAAAACTAGATAAAATCAGTATTTTCACATGCTGTAGGAAACAAACCCATACCACAATCAATGCTGGTAGCTATTTTTTCCTGAAGAAGTGGATCACTCTTTATCCAAGCTTCTTTGGAAAGAAAACCCAAGTTCCCTTCAATCTTTTGGGTCCTTCTGTGGCTTTGCACATACTCAGTGGAGAGAAGACATATTCAATAATTAGCTGAGTCCCCAGATATAACACAATGCTGTACGAGGAGATGATACTACAGGAACTCCACCCTCCTTCCCGTTTTCCAGACCACAACCTCCACGCCCTTAATTTCTCTAAAGCTGTCACTAGACTTTCCAGGATGGAGAAATATGACCAGCGGTTGCTGCCCTCTATTGGAAAATTCCGCCCCCTCAGAGGCTGCACAGCCATATGTGGCTTCTAGAAAACCTTTGTGGGTCAATGGTTTGCAGCCCATGACACATGCTCTTAATAAGAACAATTCAGAGTGCCAGGTTGCCAACTGAAATGCATTCATCCTGAGAGGACATGCAGAGCCCCAAGGCAGAGCAGGTCCATTACCCCCTCTACACAGGACAGAGAGTCCTATTACAGCGTGGAGGAAAAGTACAGGATGCATCATTTTTATTTTCCCCATCCTGGCCCCATTAACTATGTTCGGTCTGTCCAGAGGAATCCAGGTGTGTAATAACCTAGCAACATTGGGTGCCCGTGTTTTTATTTGCTTTTTCAGCTCCACTTCAGCAGTCTTATTTACCAGCATCTTGGTTATCTGGAACCTAATTGACTCAGCATGTTGACTCCTGATACTCCCCCTAAGTCTCTCTTTGTTCCTATGCCCCATTTTCGAGAGTTCTTCAATCTGGATCTCAACAAGCTCTCTTAAAATTCTGTTGGTTTCCCCACAGCCTCACACACTCACGTTCTGCCCATCCCTTTAAACTGGGTTGACCTGCTCCCTCAGGCTGGGGATATCAGAAACCACCTATTACCCACTCAAGAGCATTACTGCAGTGCCTCAGTGTCAATCAAGGAGATTGCTGAGCTCTTCTCACCATCTAGTTGACCTGCCCCTTCACCACCATTGGTGCTGCTACTCCAGAGATTAACAAGGGTTAATCTCTGAGGTGGCAGATACAGTTATGACTGGAAACACTGGGTTTTAAGAGTCCTGAGGAAATGCTGCATAAATCATATTTCTTGTTTCCTTGTTGGCAGAAAAGCCATATAGTGGGACCATGTTTTTGCAAACAGAAATATATTGGAATTTTTTTTGGAATGATGTGGCCTCTGCTAGAATTTTCCAGATTTCCAAACTGCTTTAAGAAACATTCTATGGCTCCACCTGCTAAGGTATAATCAAGTCTCTAGGAAACCAGGTTAGTTTTGCTTCCTGAAGCAATAGGGGCGGCAGTTGGAGTGGAATGAACTGGCAACCCAATTCTTCAAGGTCTCAAAGGATCAGTGTACAATGAATTGCCTAGATCAGCTGAGCCTGGGAGCCCTTGGGAGCTAACAGATTTAACCTGAACTGTTAGAAAGCTGTCCCACATCTCTTGGGCACAGCAGATCCTCCTATGAGGGGCCAAAGGATGATGCAACTTGTGTAGTTGGCTGCCCCCTTGTGTCCACAGAGCAGCAACAACAGCAGGCAGGGCAGCCAAGCTTCTGTTAGGAACTGCAGCAGGGCATAAAAGTGCCAGGCTAAGGTGCTGTGAGCCTGAAATTAAGCCTTTCCTCTCCTCAATGCACAGGGCCCCTTCCACCAGGAGGCTGACCTCTTTCTCTAGTGTTTCTGCCCACAGGGTTCACTTTTTTCCAACTCTTATTTAGAAATCTCCACATCGCCTGCTTGCTTGCTTCCCTGATGGCTCAAATGGTAAAGAATCTGCCTGCAGTGCAGGAGATCTGAATTCGATCCCCAGGTTGGGAAGATCTCCTGGAGAAGGGAATGGCAACCCACTCCAGTACTCTTGCATGGAAAATCCCATGGATAGAGGGATTGCAAAGGCTACGGTCACTGGAGTTGCAGAGTTGGACACGACTGAGCAACTGAGCTCCAACACACAAGTGCTTCTCTGTGGTCTTTCCCCTCCCATGAGTTGATACAAATAGGTGCACAGGACCCGGATGCAACTATCCTACTGAGGCCAAAGTTCAAGGGAGATGGAGATGTGAAATAGATTGAACTTGGGTCCCTGAATGACCATGTGGAGCTAAATACCCCTGAGTATTTGAATTACTCACTCTCATCGTTATCTGAGAAAGAAATTTCCTTAAGCCACAGAACTATTGTTGAATCCTTTTGTTACAGCAGTCAAGGCAATTAACAAAGTGATCAATGAAAGGACCTTTGTATGAATAACTAAACGGAGAAGTAGTCATCCACCTAGACAACATTTTGGTAGATATTATTCCATCTGGCCTCAAATCAAACTGAACTAACTGACAGAACCACTTCTGGCCCATTTGGGAAAAAATGCTTAAGTGCTCAAGTGGGATTTCTTAAAAGACAAGCATGATGCCAAGCAGGGTCCTAGGCTTGGAGCTTCCAGGATGATTAATGTTGTCTGGCAATTCTTAGTTTCCCAGAAACTATCCCAATGATTCATGTTCTGTTTCTTACCCAGAGAAATAATTCATCTCAAAAGAGGAAACCTATTTGTCTAGTGCCTGCCCAGTGACCATATTCCTGCCTCCAAAAAGCCTACTCATACCCCGATCTTGATGAATCTCAATCCAGCCAGATGTATACCCTCAAAACCAAAGTTTAATATATATGTGCATTCTGCCCAAAGATAATTCAGGCATTGCAACTGCCACCTTTATGCCTATCCCAAGGCAGTTGGTGCCAGTGTGGAAATGAGAGCCATAAGTGATCAACTCTCCATTTGAGGTTCAGGAGCACAGCCATTTGGAGCCCAACACCCCCTGTCTTTAGATCACTTCATCTTAGGGAAGCCAAGGCAGACCCTAAAACTGAGCCCAGCCAGAAGAGGTGGATAACCTTCAAGCAGTTTTATTTTCCTATCCCATACATAGCAAGAAGACCAAGCTACCGAGAAGACCCTGTAGTTGAAAAGTTAAAGAGACATTCTAATTGAGCCTATTCTGGAAAATCCTCTGGACTGGGAACTTCATAGTCATCCATCCATCTATGAACTTCTGTCAGCCTTACCTCCAAAAATATCCTGAATCCATCTGCTTCTCTCCATCTTCACTCAGTTCCAAACCAAGCTACCAGAATTTCTGGTACAATGGTTGCAATAAAGAAAGACATACTGGTCCCCCACGATGGACCTCTAACTGGTCTCCCTGCTCCCGTGCTTGCCTCCACACAACCACCACAGTGATGAGTTATAAAATAAATCAGTTCATGTGACTCCTTTCCAGTGGTTTCCACTAAGGGCTCATCCACTAAGCTCTAGAAATACTGGTCTTTTAAAAAATTGAATTTTTTACTGAGATCATTGCAAAATCATATGCAGTAGTAAAAATAATACAGAAAGATCCCTGCACACTTGGCCCAATTTCCCACAATGGTAACACTTTGCAAAACTATAATATCACAACCAGGATATTGGTACACTAATACAATCCACTAATACTATTAAGATTTCCCCCATTTTACTTATGTTCATGTGTGTTAGTTACCTGTGAATGCTCGTATATCCACCATCACAGTCAAGATACCAAATGGTACCATCCCCACAATGAGGTCACAAGGATCTCTTGTGTGTTGTACTTTTATAACCATATTCGCTTCCCTCTCCTACCCACCTCCTGAATCATGGGCAACCACTAAACTGGCTCAATTTCTCTAATTTTGTCATTTCAAAGACATTATACAGATGAAATTGAATAGTATGTCACTTTGAGACAGTTTTCTCACTGAACATGGCTTTCTGGAGATTCATCTAGGCTGCTACATGTAACCATAATTTATTCCTTCTTATTGTTGAGTTGTATGCCATGATATTGATGGTGCTTCAATTTAACCATTTACCCATGAAGAACATTTGTATTGTTCTCAAACATTCATGTACAGATCCTACGTAAATATAAGTTTTCATTTATCTGGAATAAATACTCAAAATTATAGTTGCTAGGTCTTATTGTAAGGACATGTTTAAGTTTTTTGGACATGTTTAATTTTTAAAGAAGTTGCCAAATTGTTTTCCAGAGTGACTGTTCCATTTTATATTCCCACCAGTGATGTAATAAAATCACAACTCTTTCCATGGATTATTAGATCCTAGACAATCTGGCCTCTGCTTAGCTCAGGTCTGGAAGTAGCACACGTCACTTCCACTCATATGTTATTGGTGAAAAGTTAGACATACTGCCACTCTAATTGCAAAAGGGCTAAGGACTAAGAAAGGGAATTACTAGCTAGGCAGCCATGTCCCAGTGACAAATCTATTATCATAGAGGTAGAGGAGTAGATTTTGATGAGCAGTCTCTGCCACATATGACTAAGTTCCTTTACCTTCCCTTCTTTTAATTATCACTGTCTGGAGTATCAGATTGTGCTATACCTTTTGTTTTAACTATCAAATACGATTTATAAAACTCATGAGGAAAGTGATTATTGTATGTGCCCATATTTCTGCTCTAGCTGTTGTATTTTCTTTCCTGATGCTCCAGTATTCCTTCTTTTACAATTTTCTTACTGTTTAAATAAACTTCCTTTAGGGATTATTAAGGATTGGGTCTGCTAGCAAACAATTATTTCAGTTATGCTTCATCTATAATTGCTTTTATTTCTTATTCATTCCTGAAGGATATTTTTGCAGATATAGAATTTGCAGTTGACAGTCCTCTGCCAACACTTGTAAAACGCATCACTTCATTCCTGTCTTGGTGGTTTCTGATAGAAATCTGATATAATTCGAATTGGCCTTCTCCTGTCCTGTACATAATGCATTGTTTTTTTCCAGCTGCTCTCAAGATTTCTTCTTTGTCTTTAGTTTCAGAAATTTAATTATGATGTGTCTTGGCATAGATTTCTTTGGGTTTGTCTTACTCGGGGTTTGCTCAGCTTCTTGAATTTGAAGGTTTGTATTACCTCTCATCAAATTTGAGGAGTCTTTAGCCATTATTTTTTCCAAATGCTTTTTCAGCTCCAAAAGGAGAAAAGAACTCCTCTCTTTCTGGGCCTCTGATGATAAGAATGAATGTTAAATATTTTGTTATCGTCTCACAGATTCACAAAGATCTCATTATTTTCAGTCATTGTTCTGTTATTCAGAAAGGGTTAAGTCTATCGATCTGTTCTCAAATTCACTGATTCTATCCTCTGTTATCTCCGTTCTGCTATTGAGTCTATCCAATGAATTTTTCATTTCTGCTATGTGCTTTTCAGTTCTATAATTTCCATTTGATGTTTTTTTTTCTGTAACTTCTGCTTCTTGCCTAGAATATCACACTGTTTCAGGGGAATTTGCATTGTTAAAACATTTTTATGATGTTGCTTTCAAATCTTGGTCAGATAATTCCAACATCTGATTACTCTCAATGTTGTTGTCAATGAATTGTCTTTCTAATTCAAGGTATGTTTTTTTTCTTGGTATGATAGGTGATTTTCAGTATCAGCTGAACATTTTGCCTATTAGGAGACTCAAATGCTAATGCTTGTGAGTGCTCAGTCATGTCTGACTCTTGTGACCCTATGGACTGTAGCCTGTCAGGCTCCTCAGTCCATGGGATTCTCCAGGCAAGCATACTGGAGTGAAAAAAAAAATACTGGGGTGAGTAGCCATTCCCTTCTCCAGGGGATCTTCCTGACCAAGGGACCCAACCGGAGCCTCCTGCATTGCAGGTGGATTGTTTATCACTCAGCCACCTGGGAAACCTATAGGAGACTTTAGAGATTATGTAAACCCTCAAGTTGGTCAGGCGATTACCCTGTTTAGGTTTAGCACACAGGTACTAGAATATTCTTGTGGGCTGTGATTCTAATGGTAGCTTAAGTTTCAGTCTATGAAGTAAGCATCAGACAGGTCCAGCTGAGGGAAGAAGGCATCCTCCCCATGAGCAGAGTAACAGCAAGGAATCTAGGCATGTTGAAACAGGTGAACAGGAACATCCAAGAAAGGAGGGAAGTTAGAGAGCAAGAGAAAGACAGGCTTCTAGCCTTAGAAGTGGAGGCACAGGGCAAACTAGGTAATAAGATAGGGATCCAGGTATCAGGTCTGAGCTTTGAAGAGTACTACTTTAGGAGCAAAGCCCAGGTACTGGAGACAAGGTGAAAAGTTAGCCTCTAAGCAGCTAACTAAAGCTTCTTACTCAATGTCCCTCATCCAACAGCACTATTGATCTGGGACGGAAGCTATTAATAGCTAGGAAGTATGGGAAAATGAAGATTGTGTATAAGCAGGGCCATAGTGACTGGTTAAAAGGATGGGCTCTGGAGCTAGAAAGCTCTATATCTTATATGTTGTGTGGTCTTCAGCAAATTGCTGAGGCTCTCTGAGTCCCCATTTCTACAAAGAAGAAAGTAATAATAACACCCAGAGGAAGGATAGAATGAGAACTTCTATTGAAAGAATTGAGCCCAGTGCCCAGCACATGGTAAGTGCCCAATAAATATGAACTAATTATCTTATCCCTTGCTTGACTCTGACCTTGAATAATTCAAACCCCTTCTCAACAACTCCCTAATTAGTGACAGCGAAAGCAGGAGCCTTCATGGTTGCTTAAAAGTTACAAAATCTCATTCTAGGGGATATGTTCATTGATATTCTTACCACTTTTTCTTACGGACAGCATCAGAGGCTGAGATTTATGTAATGTGAACAATTTAAAATAATAATTTCGGTAAGCATAAACAGAGCTAGCTTTCAATTACTCACTCTAATGGGCAAGATCAGAGTCATGTGTAATCCAAAACTGCCAGATCCAAATTCATCTCTGTTTGGCTTGGAAATGGACCGGATGCCCGTCTTCTGCAGCACATTTGCTTTCTGGATTCTTTTCTGCTTTGGCTAATAATAAAATAAATTTACATTCTCTAAGCACACTAGCTGGCAGCAAGTGAAAGTACACAAATATTCCTGGGGAAAGGGGGAAGCTGAGATCAGGGTATCAAATTTGTTGCAATGAACAAAGGATTTACTTTACATTTGTTTAGTGGTTGTCAAAGTTCAGAGGAGATAAAAAAATCACACGTGAAACTAGTTAAAAATGCAGTCACAGCCCCAACCCTTAAAATTTTGATACAGTAGCTCTGGATTGGGAGTGGCACTCAAAACTATGCTTTTCTTCCTTATTTATTGGGATAAAAATACAGAGCACTTGCCTGGCTGTCCAGTGGTTAAGACTCCACGTTTCCAATGTAGGGGGTGGGAGTTTGCTCCCTGGCCAGGGAGCTAAGATCCCACATGTCACATGACATGATCAAAAAAGAAAAGATGTTTAAAATATACAACATTAAATATACCATCTTAACAATCTTTATGTGCACAGTTCAGTAGTGTTGAATATATTCACACTGTTGTACAATAGATTGTAAGAACCTTTTCATATTGCAAAACTGTAACTTGACATCCATTCAACATTAATTCCCCCCCTGCTCCTTCCCAGCCCTTGGCGTCTATTTCCTGTTTGTATCATTGTGACTACTTGAGATACTTCATGTGAGTGGAATCACACATTTATTGTTTTGTGACTGATTATTTCACTTGGCATAATGTCCTCAAGTTTCATCCATGTTGTAAATGTGACAAGATTTCCTTCCTTTTTCATGCTGAATAATATTCCATTGTATGGACACACCACATTTTATTTATCTACTCATCTGTCAATGGATGTGCTTTCCTAATAAACACCTTGGGAGATTGTTAAAGCTGGCTCATACCACAGCTTGGGAATAATAATGTAGATCATAAACTTTAAGCCTGGAAAGGCCTTTACATGAGAATCAGGTATCATATGATCCTGCTGGGATTTTACAGGAGAGAAAGCTGCATTCCAGGGAGGAAAACTGATTTGTTCAGTGTCATAAGACTAATGGTGGAATGGAGGTGGGACCTAGGTCTCCAGTTCTTCATATAATGAACCAGGCAGAGGCAATAATGGAGGCCTCTGAGGAAGAATGAAGAGAGAGAAGGCCAGAGGACAGAATAATGGAACTTGGGGTGTGTCCACATTAGGTGGGAGGACACAACAAGAATAGAGAAAATGAATGAAGTAAACTGTTTTGCTGTTGTTACTTTTTTAAAAAAAACTTTTTATTTTGTATTGAGGTATAGGTGATTAACAATGCTGTGATAGTTTCAAGTGGACAGCAAAGGTACTCAGCCATACATATATATGTATCCATTCTCCCCCAAACTCCTCTCCCATCCAGGCTGCCACATAACATTGAGCAGAGGTCCCTGTGCAATACAGTGGGACATTGTTGGTTATCCATTTTAAATATAGCAGCGTGTACATGTTGATCCCAAACTCCCTGACTATCCCTTTCCCCCATCCTTCCCCCACCCCTGCTCCTGGCAACCATAAATTCATTCTGTAAGTCTGTGAGTAGATGAAGTAAACTTCTTGAACCTTGGCTCTTCAGAACCTTCTAGCCCAGCATTGCTCAAATGATCATATACCTGGGTCAATCTGGCCACGCATTAAATTAAGTGCAGATGCACTGACATTCTGATTTAGTGGGTCTGAGTGAGGGTTCAAGTTTCCTCATTTTTTTAAGTAGACATGCGGAGTGGTTCAAAATCAAATGAAAAAAATCATAACTTGGAAAACTGCTTGTCTAACCTTCTAAGTTCTTGAAGGTTTGCTGCCAAGCTGCTTTAAAGAAATGTTGAAGTCATTGATGACTCCAGATTCCCTTACTCAATGACTTGACACCCGTGGTAGAGTCTGATAACCCATCCACTGCTAGGATGGAGTGCTCTGTCTGGATAGCAGAAATATGGCATGCTGCTTAAGGATGCAGAATTTCGAGCTGTGTTGGTCTGGGTCCAAATCCTATCTCTGCTATTTGTTAACTAAGTCATCTCAGGCAAGTTCTAGGTTATTTTCCTCTCTGTGTCTCCTCGTTTGCAAAGAAATTCACTTTCCTCTCTTCTTGCCTCATAAAATCATTTGAGGGTGGTACCTAAATAGCATTTAGTAACCACTCAAACCCAGCTTAAATTATTACTGTTTGTTGGTTGTTTAGATGGTGGATCCTTTGCTCAGGTTTAATCCTCTGAAGATTCTAAGGGAGTTAGAGTGACCAGCAGTACCCATTGATCGAGGACAGGGAGGTCTCCCAGGATGAACAACTTTCAATGCTAAAAACCAAGACTGTCCAAGGGAAATTGTGATGATCAGTCTCGTTAAAAGCAGACCATTTTTAATTTTATTTTTTGGCTGGACCATACAGCATGTGAAATCTCAGTTCCCTGACCAGATATTGGACCTGTGTCCTCTGTATTGAAAGCAAAGAATCTTAACCACTGGACTACCAGAGAAGTCTCTAAAGGTAGACACTTTTGAAGCTCTTCAAGTACTTCAGAATAATCGCTGAAAGTTATCTTAGAGTCTATATGTTGTTGTTGTTCAGTTGCTAAGTCATATGGACTTCAGCACACCAGGCTTCCCTGTCTTTCACCATCTCCCAGAGTTTGCTCCAACTCATGCCCATTGAGTGGCTTATGCCATCCAACCATCTCATTCTGTCACACCCCTTCTCCTCCTGCCCTCAATATTTCCCAGCATCAGGGTCTTTTCCAATAAATCAGCTCTTCAAATTAAGTGGCCAAAGTTTTGAAGCTTCAGCTTCAGCATCAGTCCTTCCAATGAATGTTCAGGACTGATCTCCTTTAGGATGGACTGGTTTGATCTCCTTGCAGCCCAAGAGACTCTCAAGAGTCTTCTTCAACACCACAGTTCAAGAGCATCAATTCTTCGGCACTCAGCCTTCTTTATGGTTCAACTCTCACATCTGTACATAATTACTGGAAACATCATAGTTTTGACTATACATCAATTAGCTTTTCTAGCTAAAATTTCTAACTTGGGCTACATGGAGAGAAGTGCATAGGGGGAACACATTTCTCAGCTCCCTGAAAATCCCTGTATCTGAAATGTGCCCAGCCCTACTGTATGTATTTCTTGACTAGGTGATATATTTCTTTTAGTAAACATAGGCATGTGTTTTTTTTTTATTTGGTTGCATCAGGTCTTTGTTGTGGTGTGGGCTCTAGAGGATTTAGGCTTAGTTGCCACGAGGCATATGGGGTCTTAGTTCCTCCATCAGGGATTGAACTCGTGTCTCCTGCATTGGAAGGTGGATTCTTAACAACTAGACCACCAGAGAAGTCTCCAGATATGTGTTAACAGGACATAGAGTAGTCTTACAATGCTCTTTGCTCAGTCGCACAGTGATTACCATCTCTGCAGTCCCATGGACTATAGCCCACCAGGCTCCTCTGTCCATGGAATCTTCCAGGCAAGACTACTGGAGCTGGTTGCCATTTCCTCGTCTAGGGAATATTCCTGACCTTGCTTTGACAGGCAGGTTTTTTTTACCACTAGTGCCCCCTGGGAAGCCCCACAATGCTCTTTGGTAGCTCAGTAAATGTCACTTGGATGAATAACTGGCTACCAATCAATACGTCATGACTTGAGTGTTTTGGAGCCTTGATTTATATAATTGGGAGATACGATTTTTAAGTCATCCCCTTCTCAAACAGCAATTTCCTCCTTTGCACAGCACTAATTCTCTCCTAATGTGGCCTCCCAGAATAAAGGTTTGATACAAGGCAGTCACCATGCTTCCCAGGTAGCACTCGCAGTAAAGAACCCACATGCCAATCCAGGAGATGTTACAGATGTGGATTCGATCCCTGGATTGGTAAGATCCCCTGGAGTATGAAATGGCAACTCACTCTAGGATTCTTGCCTGGAGAGTCCCATGGACAAAAGAGCCTGGTGGGCTGTAGTCCATAGGGTCACAAAGAGTTAAACACGACTGAAGCAACTTCGCACACATGCATGCACAAGGCAGTCACATACATTGCCCTAGTCAAAACATCCTTGGGATGGCTGTAAAGAGCATTTGTGGAGTTTCTGAATTTGGCCAAGTCATCTGAGATGCATGTATGTGATATGAACACACATATATCATACATATTATTTATCTCAACAATGCCAAGCTAAAGTCATATATCACATGCAGCTATGTTCCAGGGGGGACTTGACTTTTGCTGTACACATATTTTCGTAGGACAGTGCTTTGGACCTGTTAGAGTGGCTGAGGGTTGAAACTGATTTTTCTTTTAAAGATCTACTGCATTTTCTCAGACTAGGATTGTCATCTTCCATTCACCACTAGATGGCCCATCAATCAAATAAAAAAAATATCCCTTCATTCGGAAAAAGGTTTATTGAACACGTTTCCCACAATCATTTGAGTATCACCATCATGAATTTGAGCCATATCACAGCATACTACTATATACTTTTAAAATATTTTTCTTTAAATTGACAATTTTTAACTTAAATATGCTTATTTTATTTTTTATTTATTTTTTTGTTAATTGTAGTTCATTTATTTAATAGATTCATGCTATTTGTCACTCCATTCCTTCATGGAACAATCATTTCTTGTGCCCCTACTTTGGGCCAGGTGACCTGAGGGTTTGGGAATACAAAGGTGAACAAATGCACGTGCCATCTCTGCACTTACAGGACACAGAGTCTGGCCAGAGCAATAGAGGTAATCAAAAACTCCACAATTCAAAGTTGAACTGTAGACAATGCTTCTAAGGAGCATGCGGTATTGCAGGATGTTCAGCACATCTCCCTGACCCAAGGATGAGCCCCAAGAACACTCCACTGGAGCAGAGGCAATTGAGATGAGAACTGAAGGGTAAGGAAGGGTTAACTCGGGGAAAGGTAAGGGTGCAGTTGTAGGGTAAGAAAGTCCAGATAGACGGTCCTGGATGGGGAGAAAGCTTGGGACCCTGGGGGAAGGCTTTTGCAAGGGTTGGGAGGGGGAGATAAGGCTAGAGGGCTGGATGGAGGCAAGACCCTGTGGGGAAGAGGTGGGCCAAGTTAATGATTTTGATTTTGATTCTAAAAGAATTAAGTAGACCTTGGAGGATTTTAAGGAGGAGGAGGACATGGTCAGATTAACACTGAAAAATTCCTGAGAGATGTGGCCAGGTGGCAAGTAGGAGGACACTGAGCTCACCTGCACCCTGGAGCACACCACAATATGATTGTTTACATAGCAACTATCTATGAGTATGACTTGAAGACTAGCAGAAAAGATTTCCTGGAACTAAAGGTGTAAGAAGGAGCAATGACATGGGTCCGAGGGGCAGAGATGACTATAGTCAAGACCCACATCTATGGATAGGTGACCCACAAATGGAGGGGTGATAATCACAATTGCTGAGGTTCTCCTCAAGTTGTGAGGGGGTCAAGTCCCACACTGGGCTCTCCAATTCAACCCTAACGTGGGAAAACGAGCCCTCAGAATGTCTGGCTTTGAAGGCCAGTGGGGGTCGCCTACGGGAGAGGCAGAGAACTGTAGAAAACAGAGACTCCACTCTTGAAAGGTGCACACAAAATCTTGTATGATTTGAGTCCCAGCACAGAGGCGGTAATTTGAAAACAGCCTGGAGCAGACCCACTTGCTGAGCTTAAAGAGCCTCCTAGAGAGGCAGGAGGTCACTTGGACTTCCCCTGGAGATGGAGATGATGGTAACGACCATTGTCATGAGTTTGTCTTACTGCAAAAACACTGGCTCTTGCAAGCACCATTTGGAGTGCTCTACCTGGTTTGGGTAAGTGCTGGGAGCTTACCCACCAGCAGGACAAGGTCCCATCCACTGGGGGCTGGTAACAACCCAAGATCTCACTGAGTCACGCAGCGAACTGCCCTAGGACCTGGCCCTGCCCATCATCAGGCTGGTCACCACCATGCAAGGCAGATCCTTGCAGTCAACTGGCTGTCAGAGTCCAGACAAGCCTAGCAGCATGCCCATGGTAGTTGATCCCACCACAAAGAAGGGCCTGCACAACACACATGGGGGGCATCCCTAGAGCATCTATCCACAGTCATTAAGACAGTATGGTACTGGCACAAAGACAGAAACATAGATCAATGGAACAGAATAGAAAGCCCAGAGATAAATCCATGCATCTATGAACACCTTATCTTTGACAAAGGAGGCAAGAATATACAATGGAGAAAAGACAACCTCTTTAACAAGTGGTGCTGGGAAAACTGGACAGCCACTTGTAAAAGAATGAAACTAGATCACTTTCTAACACCATACACAAAGATAAACTCAAAATGGATCAAAGATCTAAGCATAAGACCAGAAACTATAAAACTCCTAGAGGATAACATAGGCAAAACACTCTCTGCCATAACCCAAAGTGGGATACTCCATGACCCACCTCCCAGAATATTGGAAATAAATATGCTTATTTTAGAAGTAAACTGGAAGATGAGGGGTAGAAAAAAGAGAGGTAGAATTCAACACAATGGCCCCAGAGAGAAAGAGCTGCACCAGATATTAATGGGAAAGGATGATGGGTCTGAAGCTGATGATCCTGAACTCAAGGGACTCAGATCAATAGACAGTAGAGAGACAAAGGGAGCAGATGAGAAAAAAAGGAATTTCAAAATTGAGAGAGAGGGGGCTTCCCTGGTGGCTCAGTGGTAAAAATTCACCTGCCAATGCAGGGGACATGGGTTTGAGCCCCGGGCCAGGAGGATTCTACATGCCACGGAGCAGCTGAGCCCATGCACCACAGCAGCTGAGCCTGTGCTCTGGAACCCATGTGCCACAACTGCTGAAGCCCAAGCGTCCTGGAGCCTGTGTTCTGCAATAAAAGGAGCCATCACAATGAGAAGGCAGAGCACTACAACTAGAGAGTGGCCCCCACCTGCTGCAACTAGAGAAAAGCACCCACAGCAATGAAGATCTAGCACAGCCAAAAATAAAATAAATAAGGAGTGTGTACGTGAGCGGTTTCCCAGGTGGCACAGTGGTGAAGAGGCTGCCTGCCAATGCAGGAGACACGGGAGACTCGAGTTCAATCCTTGAGTCAGGAAGATCCCCTGCAGGAGGAAATGGCAACCTACTCCAGTATTCTTGCCTGGAGAATGGCATAGACCGTGGAGCCATTGCCAAGAGTCAGACACTACTGAGAAACTGGGTGTACATATATAAGAGGCAGGGAGTTATAATTTTAAAAAAACAGAGGGAAAACCTGGGCAAAAGATAGGATGAGGAAAGCATAGAACCATGGGGATAGCGAGGAGCTGAGACAAATACAGAAAAGTTGGTATAAGAAATTTGTATAAGGTGAGACTGCTTCTGAGTTTGGCAAGCCAGAGGTCAAAAGATAGGTGGAGCCTAAGGAATAGGCATGGGGGTGGGTGCTGAGCAGTACAAAGAGGTGTACCTGACACCTAACCTAACCGGTTTCCATCCCTTCCTCCTTTCTTTTGGGGAAGATTGGGAAACACTGTTCAGTAACCAAGCCCCAAATTGTGGCCCAACAGACCACAAACTTGCAAATGCCTTACTTACAGACTATGTGACCATGTGTGTTTGGGGATTCAGAATTGTTTGGATTTTAGAAAAGGTATACAGCATATAATCAACACTAAGTAACATAACCAGGGTGGTCTGGGGCAATACCTCGTAATCAAACATATTACTATTTCTGCAGTGAAATGCATGGTTGGTCACAAAGTGGGATAGATGAAGATTATGAAAGAGCTTAGGTCAGTCCAGGTTAGGTTTTGTGATCAGAAGAACTTTGATGCCAAACTTAAAAAAAAAAACAAGAAAGAAAAAACTCTCTTGACTTTTAGAGCTTTCTGAACTGTGCGAACTGCTTATGTCTAAATGTTGAAGCTGGGTCATGGGTACCTGGGTGTTTGTCATATTAGTTTATTCCTTTTTATATATCTGAAATGTCAATTTGGGGAGGTGCAAAAGTAGACTTTAATGCAAATAACATTTTAGTAAACTAAGCCTCAAATTTTAAGAACTGGTATCATACCGTCTTTTCTCTGATGGTAGTGCATTTAAATTAGACATTGATGGGATTTTTTTTGGAGATCCAGTGACTAAGATATTCCATGCCCCCAATATGGGCACCCTGGGCTTGCTTCCTGGTCAGAGAACAGGTTCTAGTCAGGAACTAGATCCAGTTGCCGCAACTAAGATCCAGGGCAGCCAAATAAATAAGTAAATACTTAACAAAATAAATTAGACATTGATAACATAATTATAATTGATAGCATATTTTGCATGTCACAGCAATTACCTTTTTAACTTAATATTTTGAACATTTTTATCTATTAGTATGAATACATAGTCATGGTATTCTTTATGTATGATACATATTAAGTAAGAGTATGTATGCTTGCCTCTCTGTTATTCACTTTTTTCTTTCTTTTTTTAAATTGAGGTAGAGTGGATTTATATAAGTTTCAGGCATGCAATGTAGTGATTCACAATTTTTTAATGAAACATTAATTTTTAAAACCTTTGCATCCCAGGGCACATAACGCAGTACTAGCTTCATAGCAGGCTTACTAAATACTTGTTGAATTGAATCAACTTGACCTAGCCCTCTCACACTATTGTTCATTATCCTTGCCTTAGAAAAAGCAACAGATACTGCTGGTTAGAGAGGTTAGTCTGGTTTTGAATACAAATAAGAAGTAAGCTGAAACAAGGACCGGCCCTAGGAAAAAGCCATTCATTCTTTCATTCAATAATTCAACAAATACTTATTGGAGATCACTCTGAACCTAGCACTGTGCTAGAGGCTGAAAAGGCATGGGAGGCAACACAAAAACAGTATTTCCTCTCCATGATTGAGAAATTCATGGTCTGATGGAGGAGATGAGCTTCTCCCACCTTCCTGTGATTTAATGGGCTGAGCGCCACAGGAGACACACTGAGGGCAATGAAGTCTCCATATGCCAAGCATATGGACACCTGTGCATGCCTGGGGATCTTAACAGAGGAGCTGGGAGTACTGCAGTCCCCTCACTGCTACCATTGAAAATGGCAATCTGCTCTCTCTGCTCCCTTGAGGACTTGGGTCTTCATGAAATTAGATTTCTGAGGTTCCCAGAACTTCCTCTCCATCCAAGAAGGAGCAGAGTAGAAGACCATGGCTAAAGGCTTCCCAGTGCTTACAGAGTATCATTTTAGATGGCCCCTGGGGTAATTTATCATGGTCTCCAGGATGATATTCTAAAACAGTCCCTGATCTGACAGCCCCTGCTCCAGAGAGTCCCACTCATATAACTCCCATAAGAAAATGCCCTCATAACTCTACATTCCTCAGAAAAGACTTCCTGAAGCCCAGAGGCTGCAGAAATTCTCCAATGACTGAATATCTTGGTTTCTGTCTTCCTTGATCTTAGCCAAACTCAGCTCAGCCCGGGTCTATACTGTGATGTGGGCCACCAGATTCTTATCTGAGGATAATAAAGAAGTTGACATTTGCAGCTGTGTACCCACCTCATAGAGTTAGTGTCAGGATTAAATCAGATTATCCACATAAAGTGGCTAGTACTCAAATATTAAATCTTACTATTTATTACTACTTTCCTGGTCAAGGAGCACTCCAGTTCCAGTAAATTCCACCCATGGATCTAGATCTCTAAGAGGCTGACACCTGTGGGATCAAAGGTTCTGTTCACAAAGAGGAAATGGTACGCAACTCCAAGGTCTAGAAATTCCATGATGGTACATTCATAGCTGAGAGAAGGAGGCTGGGGTGGGGACCCTCACCACATTCCAGTGACATGATTATCATGAAGATCACCAATGACCTCTTTCTTGGTCAATTCAATGGATCATTTTCAACCCTTATCTTCTGTGACCTCGTCTTTCAGCAGGACACACTAGCACTGTCTAGTTTTCCTTCTTTCCATGAGATTCGGTGTTGGCTTATATGCGACCACACCCTCCAGGTCTTCCTCTTTCTCTCTGGCCACTCCTTCTGATTCTCCTTCTTGGGAACTTCTTCCTGCAGTCATCTCTTCACTGCTGGTAACCATCAGAGTTCTTCCCTAGTCAACCTTCTCTTCTCACTAGACCTATTCTCCTCAGGTAATCTTATCCACACCCATGCTTCAGTGACTCATATGCTGATGACTCCTAAATCTCTAGTGCAGATTTCTCTTTTGTGCTCCACACCCATAGATCCAACTGCCAACTGAACATTCCCTCATGAATGTCTTACCAGCAGCACCTCAAATTCCACATGGTCCTAATTCAACTCATCATCCTCACCTCACCTCACCTCCATGAAGAACCTTGCTCCTCCTCCTATGTTCCCTAGCTCTCTCTCTGTTATCAGCTGCATCAAATACATGTGGAGATGGCTCTACTTCTAGAATATACCCTGCGTGAATCCATTGTTCTTCATTTCCACTGAAAGTGAAAGTGTTAGTTGCTCAGTCGTGTCCAGCTCTTTGTGACCCCATGGTCTGTAAACCACCAGGCTCCTCTGTCCATGGAATTCTCCAAGCAAGAATACTGGAGTGGGTTGCCATTGGTTTTCATTAGCACCACCCTCATAGTACCATCTCTCACTTGTAACAGTTTTCTAATGGGTGTCAGTCCCTTCTGCTTTTCTCTTCTCCTGTCCATTCCCCACACTAAGCTGGAAGGAGTGTTCTGAAACAGCAAAGATGATCAGGTCACTTATCTGCTTAAAATCTTTCAACAACACCTTAGAGATTTTAGATAATAATAATAAAAGCTTGTATTCATATCTTGCTTATATGTGCGGGGCATTCTGCTGAGATATATATAGCCAACATTTAATGAAGAACCAAGACCTGGCAACTACGTGAGTGAGCTTGAAACTAGATTGATTAACCAGCCCTAATAAAATCTTGAGGTGGCTGCCTCAGCCAACAGTTTAATTGCAACTTTAGCCCAAATTACCTAAATAGATCACTCTCACATTCCTGATCCTTAGCAACTATTTGAGATAATAAGTGCTTGTTGTTTTAAACAGACAAGTTTGGGGAAATTTTATTACACAGTGATAGATAACTCATTTAACACTCTAGTATATGACCTCAAACTTTATTCATTCATTCATTCAACCAAACAACCAATAACTACATAATGAATATCAACTATGAAAAATCAGTTCAGTTCAGTTTATTTCAGTTGCTCAGTCAAAGAAGTAATTTTCATATTTGGTGCTAGTTTGAAAAATACAAACACCAAATATGAAAATTACTTCTTTATCCAAGTTGGCTTAATTTTGTCTCACTCCCCCACCCCCATGACAGTGACCAAAGTTTTCATGTTTTGGTGCTTTTGTGCTGCCCAAGGCTATCCTTTGCTTCTTTTTTATCCCGGCCACCTTCCAGTCTTCCTCAAAGTAGAATTACTGTATAGATCTCAGTCTAAGTTACATGCTTCATTTTTTTGCTCAGTTATTTTTTAAATTATTTTTTTATTGAAGCATAGTTACTTTGCAGAATTTTGTTGTTTTCTGTCAAACCTCGACATGAATCAGCTGTAGGTATACGTATATCCCCTCCCTTTTGAACCTCCCTCCAATATCTCGCCCCATCCCACCCCTATAGATTGATACAGAGCCCCTCTTTGAGTTTCCTGAGACATACAGCAAATTGCTGTTGGCTATCTATTCTACATATGGTAATGAAAGTTTCCATGTTACTCTTTCCATACATCTTACCCTCTCCTCCCCTCTCCCCATGTCCATAAGTCTACTCTCTATGTCTGTTTCTCCACTGCTGCCCTGTAAATAAATTTTTCAGTACCATTTTTTCTAGATTCTGTATATGTACATTAGAACACAGTATTTATCTTTCTCTTTCTGACTCACTTCACTCTGTGTAAAAAGTTCTCAGTTCATCCATCTCATTACAACTGACTCAAATTCATTCTTTTCATGGCTGAGTAATATTCCATTGTGTATATGTACCACAACTTCTTTATCCATTCATCTGTAAATGGACATCAAGTTTACTTCAATGTTATAGGAATTGTAAATAGTGCTGCAATGAACAATGGAATACATATGTCTCTTTCAGTTTTGGTTTCCTCATGGTATATGCCTAGGAGTGGGATTGCTGGGTCATATGGTGGTTTTATTCCTAGTTTTTTAATAAATCTCTATACTGTCTTCCATAGTGGCTGTATCAATTTACATTCCCACCAACAGTGCAAGAGTGTTCCCTTTTCTCCACACCCTCTCCAGCATTTACTATTTGTAGACTTTTTGATGATGGCCATTCTGACCTGTGTGAGGTGATAACTCACTTCAGTTTTAATTTGCATTTCTCTAATAATGATGTTGAGCAGATTTTCATGCTTTTGTTAGCCATCTGCATGTCTTCCTTGGAGAAATGTCTGTTTAGGTCTTTTCCCCACTTTTTCATTGGGTTGTTTGTTTTTCTGGAGTTGAGTTGTATGACCTGCTTGTATATTTTAGAAATTAATCCTTTGTCATTTGTTTCATTTGCTATTATTTTCTCCTATTCTGAGGGTTCTCTTTTCACCTTGATTATAGTTTCCTTTGCTACACAAAATCTTTTAAGTTCAATCAGGTCCCACTTGTTTACTTTTGTTTTTATTTCCACTACTCTAGGAGGTGGGTCATAGAGGATCTTGCTTTTATTTATGTCATCGAGTGTTCTGCCTATGTTTTCCTCTAAAAGTTTTATAGTTTCTGGTCTTACATATAGGTCTTTAATCTGTTTCGAGTTTATCTTTGTATATGGTGTTAGGAAGTGTTCTAAATTCATTCTTTTACACGTAGTTGTCCAGTTTTTCAGCATCATTTATTGAAGAGGCTGTCTTTGCCCCATTGTATATTTTTGCCTACTTTGTCAAAATTAAGGTACCCATAGGTGCATGGGTTTATTTCTGCACTTTCTATCTTGTTCCATTGGTCTATATTTCTGTTTTTGTCCCAGTACCATACTGTCTTGATGCAGTCATCAAGCTTTGTAGTGCTTTGTAGTATAGCTTTGTAGTATAACCTGAAGTCAGGAAGGTTGATTCCTCCAGCTCCATTCTTCTTTCTCAGGACTGCTTTGGCTATTTGGGGTCTTTTGGGTTTCCATATAAATTGTGAAATTTTTTCTTCTAGTTCTGTGAAAAATGCCATTGGTAATTTGATAGGGATTGCATTGAATATGTAGATTGCATTTAATAGTATCGTCATTTTCACAATATTGATTATTCCTATGCAGGAACATAGAATATCTCTCCATATGTTTATGTTCTCTTTGATTTCTTTCATCAGTGTCTTACAATTTTCTGTGTACAGTTACTTTGTCTCTTTAGGTAAATTTATTCCTATTTAATTCTTTTTGTTGCAATGGTGAATGAGATTGATTCTTTAATTTCTCTTTCTGATTTTTCATTGTTAGTATATAGAAGTGCAAGTGACTTCTGGGTATTGAGTTTGTATCCTGCAACTTTGTTAATTCACTGATTAGCTTTAGTCATTTTCTGATAGTATCTTTAAGAGTTCTCTAGGATGTCATCTGCAAATAGTGAGAGCTTTACTTCTTGTTCAATCTGGATTCCTTTTATTTCTTTTTCTTTTCTGATTGCTATAGCTATGACTTCCAAAACTATGTTGAATAATAGTGGTGAAAGTGGATACCCTTGTCTTGTTCCTGATCTTATGGGGAATGCTTTCAGTTTTTCACCATTGAAATAATATTTGCTGTAGGCTTATCATATATAGCCTTTACTATGATGAAGTAGGTTCCTTCTACACCCATTTTGTGAAGAATTTTAATCATAAATGGGTGCTGAATTTTGTCAAAGGCCTTTTCTGCATCTATTGAGATTATCATATGGTTTTTATCTTTCAATTTGTTAATATGGTATATCATGTTGATTGACCTGTGTATATTGAAGAATCCTTGCAGACCTGGAATAAACCCAACTTGACCAAGGTGTGTGAACTTTTTGATGTGCTGCTGAATTCTGTTTGCTAAAATTTTGTTGAGGATTTTTGCATCTATGTTCATCAGTGATATTGGCCTGTAGTTTTCTTTTTGTGTGTTGTCTTTGTCTGGTTTTGGTATCAGGGTGATGTTGACCTCGTAGAATGAGTTTGGAAGTGTTCTTTCCTTTACAATTTTTGAAAGAGGTTTAAAAGGATAAGCATTAGATCTTCTCTAAATATCTGATACAATTCTCTTGTGAAGCCTTAAGTCCTGGGCTTTTGTATTTTGAGAGATTTTTTTATCACAGCTTCAATTTCAGTGCTTGTAATTTGGTTGTTCATAATTCCTATTTCTTACTGGTTCAATCTTGGAAGATTGAACTTTTCTAAGAATCTGTCTATTTCTCTCAGGTTATCCATTTTATTGCCATATAGCTGTTCATAATAGTCTGTTATAATCCTTTGTATTTCTGCACTGTCTGCTTAACATCTCCTTTTTCATTTCTAATTTTGTTGATTTGGTTCTTCTTTTTTTCTTGATGAGTCTGGCTAAAGCCTTGTCCATTTTGTTTATCTTCTCAAAGAACCAGCTTTTAGTTTTATTAATCTTTATTATTGTTTCTTTCATTTCTTTTTCATTTATTTCTGCTCTGATCTTAATGATTTCTTTCCTTCTACTAATTTTGACCTCTTTTGTTCTTCTTTTTTTCAGTTGTTTTAGGTGTAAAGTTAGGTTGTCTATTTGATGTTTTTCTTGTTTCCTGAGGTAGGATTGTATTGTTATAAACTTCCCTCTTGGAGAACTGCTTTTGCTGCACCCCATAGATTTCAGTTGTTGTGTTTTCATTGTCATTTGTTTCTAGAAATTTTTTTATTTCCCTTTTCATTTCTTCAGTAACCTGTTGGTTATTTAGAAATGTGTTGTTTAATCTCCATGTGTTTGTGTTTCTTACAGTATTTTTCTTGTAATTGTTATCTAGTCTCATAGAGATGTGGTTGGAGAAGATTCTTGATACGATTTCAATTCTCTTAAATTTACTGAGATTTATTTTGTGACCCAAGATGTGCTGCATCCTGAGAATGTTCAACGTGCACTTGAGAAGAAGGTGTATTCTTCTGCATTTGGATGGAATATCCTGAAGATATCAATGAGATCCATCTCATCTAATGTATCACTTAAGGCTTATGTTTCCTTGTTAATTTTCTGTTTTGATGATCTGCCCATTGATGTGAGTGGGGTGTTAAAATCTGCTACTATTATTGTGTTACTGTCAATTTCTCCTTTTATGTCTGTTAGTTTGTCTTCTGTTTTGAAAAGCTTCTATGTTGGGTGCATAGATATTTACAATTGTTGTGTCTTCCTCTTGGATTGATCCCTTGATCATTATGTAGTGTCCTTCCTTATCTCTTGTAATCTTCTTTATTTTAAGGTCTATTTTGTCTGATTTGAGGCTTGCTACTCCTGCTTTCTTTTGCTTCTCATTTGCATGAAATGTATTTTTCCATCCTCTCATTTTCAGTCTATATGTGTCTTTTTGTCTGAAGTGGGTTTCTTGTAGACAGCATATATATGGGTCTTGTTTTTGTATCCATTCAGCCAGTCTGTGTCTTTTGGTTGGAGCATTTAATCCATTTACATTTAAAGTAATTATTGATATATATGTTCCTATTGCCATTTTCTTAATTGGTTGAGGTTGATTTTGTAGATCTTTTACTTTTCTCTTGTATTTCTTGAGTATGTAAGTCCTTTTATCATTTGTTGTAAAGCTGGTTTTGTGGTACTGAATTCTCTTAACTTTTGCTTGTCTGAAAAGCTTTTTATTTCTCCATCAGTTTTGAATGAGATCCTTGCTGGGTACAGTAATCTTGGTTGTAGATTTTTCCCTTTCAGTACTTTGAATATGTCCTGCCATTCCCTTCTGGCCTGTAGAGTTTCTGCTGAAAGATGAGCTGTTAAGTGTATGGGGTTTCCCTTGTATGTTACTTGTTGCTTCTCCCTTGCTGCTTTTAGTATTTTTTCTTTGTGTTTAGTCTTTGTTAGTTTGACTAGTATGTGCCTTGGTGTGTTTCTCCTTGGGTTTATCCTGTATGGGACTCTTTGTGCCTCTTGGACTTGATTAACTATTTCCTTTTCCATGTTGGGGAAATTTTGAACTATAATCTCTTCAAAACTTTTCTCGTACCCTTTCTTTTTCTCCTCTTCTTTGGGAACCCCTATGGTTTGAATGTTGGTGCCTTTGATAGTGTCCCAGAGGTCTCTGAGACTATCCTTGGTTCTTTTTATTTGTTTTACTTTATTCTGCTCTTCAGAAGTTATTTCCACCATTTTATCTTCCAGTTCACTGATGTGTTCTTCTGCTTCAGATATTCTGCTATTGATTCTTTCTAGAGTATTTTTAATTTCAGTAATTGTGTTGTTTGTCTTTTTATGTTTATTCTTTAATTCTTCTAGGTCTTTGTTAATTGATTCTTGCATTTTCTCCATTTTGTTTTCAAGATTTTTGATCATCTTTACTGCCATTATTCTGAATTCTTTTTCAGGTAGTTTGCCTATATCCTCTTCATTTATTTGAACTTTTGTGTTTCCAGTTTTTCCCTTCATTTGTGTAGTATTTCTCTGCCTTTTCATTATTTTTTTTAACTTATTGTGTTTAAGGTCTCCTTTTCCCAGGCTTCAAGGTTGATTTTTTTCTTCCTTTTCATTTCTGCCCTCCTAAGGTTGGTCCAGTGGTTTGTGTGAGCTTCCTATAGGGTAAGATTTGTGCTGAGTTTTTTTTGTTTGTTTGTTTGTTTTTCCTCTGATGGGCAAGGCTGAGTGACGTGGCAATACTGTCTGCTGATGATTTGGTTTGTATTTTTGTTTTGTTTGTTGTTTAGATGAGGTGTCCTGCCCAGGGTGCTACTGGTGGTTGGGTAATGCTGGGTCTTGTATTCAAGTGGTTTCCTTTGTGTGAGTTCTCACTATCTGATACTCCCTGGGGTTAATTCTCTGGTAGTCTAGGGTCTTGGAGTCAGTGCTCCCACTCCATAGGCTCAGGACTTGATCTCTGGTCAGGAATGATAATTTCACAAGTGGTTTGTGATGGCATTAAGGGAGAGGAAAACAACTATCCAAAATGAGAAACCAAAGATAAACCCCAGACAAATGGCAGTTACAAAATCAGGCAAATAATAGTTAAAGTAATGGAATATACACATATACATATACACCCATGAGCGAAGCCAAAACAGTCCAACAAAAATAAAGTATAGTAGATTGATCCATGAACAAAAGGAATCAAAAATTACATTCATGAGTTAAGAACAAAAGTAGTTTAAGTACAAATTGGAAAACAAAACTAAAGCAAGGTGGCAAGTGGGAATAAAGCAATGAAAACAAAACTAACAAATATATTGTGGGGAAAGGAAAGAAAGAATAGATATGCAAAGTTAAAAAGACATAGATGAAGAAATTTATATACATTAAAGATTAACTGCAAAGGGAAAAGAGCAGTAAGAAACGCAAATAAAGGAATAAATATAGAAAAAGTATAATAGGTTTTAAGAAATTAAAAATTAAAATGAGAGAAGAGAAAAAAGGAAGAAGAAAGAACAAAGGGGGAAAAGGGAAAACTCCATAGAACTGCAAAAGCCCAATATAGAGGCAGAGGTTTATAACAACAGACAGAAAATGTGACTGAATATACACATATATATATATATACACCCATGAGCAAAGTGAAAACAGTCCAACAAAAATAAAGTACAGTAGACTGATCTGGCCAAAAAAGGAAATCAAAAATTATATTTATAAGTTAAGAACAAAACTAACTAAAGCACAAACTGGAAAAAAAACAAAACTAAAACAAGGTGCCAAGTGGGGAGTAAAGCAATGAAAGCAAAACTAACAAATAAGTTGAGAGGTAAGGAAAGAAAGAATAGATATGCAAAGTTAAAAAGAATTAGATGAAGAAGATTTGTATACATTAAAGATTAACTGCAAGGGGAAAAGAAGAGTAGGAAAGGCAAACAAAGGAATAAATGTAGAAAAAGTATAATAGGTTTTTTAAAAAATTAAAATTATAATAAAGAGAGAAAAAAAAACAGGAGAAGAAAGAGGAAAGGGTCAAAAAAGGAAAACTCCACCAAACTGCAAAAGCCCAACATAGAGGCAGAGGTTTATAGCAACAGTAAAAATTGTGACTGAAGATACACATATACGTATACACCCATAAGAAAAATCAAAACAGTCCAACAAAAATAAAGTACAGATTGGCCCAACGAACAAAGGAAACCAAAAATTATATCTACCAGAACAAAACTAACTAAAGCACAAACTGGAAAACAAAGCTAGAGCAAGGTGCCAATTGGAGAATAAAGCAATGAAAATAGCTTTATTTTCTAGCTAACAAATAGGTTGAGGAAAGGAAAGAAAGAATACGTATGCAAAGTTAAATAGAGGTAGATAAAGAAGAGTTATATACATTAAAGATTAACTGCAAGGGGAAAAGAACAGTAGGAAAAGCAAACAAAGGAATAAATTTAGAAAAATAATAATAGGCTTAAAAAATTAAAATTAAAAAAAGAGAAAATAAAAAGAAAAGGAAAACTCCACAGAATTTCAAAAAACCCAACGTAGAGGCAGAGGTTTATAACAGCAACAAAAAAAAAATGTGACAGAAAAAAAAACAGCTCAAAAGCTTAATTAGATTTCGCAGTGCAAATAAAATTGACAACTACAAGAGGGCGGGGGGGGAGGGGGAAAAAAGAAAAAAATACAAAGAATCTACAAAGCAAGTCAAACCATGAGAATAATAAATGTTTTTCTTGAGTCACTGCTGTCAGAGTCCTCTCCCTCACTGGGAGTCACAGTCTACCTCACCTCCCTAGGATGCCCTCTAACACTGTGCTAATCTCTGGACCTGCTGTGGGGTCAGCTCAGATTCTGTTCTGGTCCTACTCCTATGTGTTCTTACCTCCAATGTCCGCAGCTATCAGAACTAGTGTGTTTTCTTTTGTGGGAGCTCTCCGTGACCTTTTATATATTCCACAGACACAGAGTCTGCCTAGTTGATCGTGTGGATTTAATGTGCAGCTTGTACTGCTGGTGGGAAGGTTTTGGGTCTTCCTTAGCCACACTGCCCCTGAGTTTCGATTGTGGTTTTATTTCCACCTCTGCGTGTGGGTCGTCCACAGGGGTTTGTTCCCGAGGCTGCTCTGGAGGACCTGGGTGTGCCCCTGTGAGGGCCAGGTGTGGCAGTGGTGCAGCTGCTTGGGTCGCAGGGGTTCTGGCAGCACCAGGTACTCAGGGGAGTTGCGGCTGGGGCAGCAGGAAATATAGTGCTCTAGTAGAGTATGGCAACCAGTCTTGGCCAGTACGCTCCAGTATTCTTACTTGGAGAAACTCCTTCCCTGACAGAGAAGCCTGACAGGCCACAGTCTACAGGGTCACAAAGAGTTGGACATGACCAAAGCAACCCTGCGTGAACAGAGGCAAGATTTTTTTGCCTGTGGCAGCTCTGCCCCAGAGAGAGTTGAGCATGAAGTTGGCACACCTGCTTGGCTTGTGGGGACCCTGGCAGCTCCAAGTGTGCAAAGACACGGACTGCATCTGCTGCAGGAATTATGGGCCTATCAGAGTCTTTTTTCAAGCTTCTTGTAGCTAGCGATCAGAAGGCCTCTTTGGCCAGTTTTTCTCCATAGCTCTGCCGGTTCAGGCACTTAGAGGGCTCCTTTCCCTAGGGTCCTTCTCTGTTGTTCAATGTGTCAGGCACTTAAAGGGGCGCCCTGGGTGGGGTCCAGCCTATCTCTTGTTCAGCTGCCAATGCTGGCATGTGGGGAGAGAGAAGCTATGGTAATGGCTAAACCCCATGCATGACTCTGCAGTCTATCGCCTTGCTTCTCTGGCTGCCCAGCTTTCCTCCACAGACATTTCCCCCCACAATCTCCTCCCTTACCTCTCCTCCATCTGCCTCGCCACAGTCAACAGCAGCCCTCACCCTGGGATTGCTCTAGACTCCCCAGACTTCAGCTCCCAGCTGCTGTGCCTTGCAGGGGACCCTCCTCCCTGTCTGGGGTATGTATGGCTGTGGCAAGGACTGTCTGATTCTCATTCCATTTAGGCTGCCACAGATCAGCTGTTTAACTCTCAACCTTAAATGTTTCTTCTCTGACTCAGACAGTTGCCCTGATGTGGGGATTGGACCCCTGCTTCAGTTCCCCCACCCGCAGAGGGCAGGTCCAGTCCTACTAACACTATTTTCCCCTAGTTCCTTCTTCCTACCAAGTTTTGCATGATTCTATATATTCTTTTCCACTGGTCAGGTACTCCTGTCTGCTCACTGCTGGTGTTCTGCATGTACTTCTGTGTCTGAAGGTGTATTCCTGATGTATCTATGGAGATAGATGTGCTTCACATCCACCTACTCCTTTGCCATCTTGTTCTCCTCTCTTTAATATTCTATAAACACCTCTCTTACAGCTATTATCTCACCACTGAACCTTGAGAGAGAAACTATGTTTTACTCATCTGCATATTCCCAGTGCCTGCTTGAGGGGTCTGTAGACTTGAAACAGGAGGGAAAGGAGTGGACAGCCTCTAAAGGAATGATATAGCCTGAGGATGTGACATAAACTGGTTAGAACCAATTACGTTCAAGATGGCAGAAGAGGCCACTTCCAGGAGACCTTGTAATATATTAGCATGCTAAATGACACATCCATAGGCGCCATGACAATTCTGAGGCTAACCATAAAAGGCCAAAAAGTGGGTGGTGGCCCAGTTCCTGAAAACCCCCTTCTTTCTTACCTATCACTTCATCTCTGTATTCACCAGCAACAGAAGGAATGAACCAATGAGTAAATGAGTTCTAGGAAAGGCAGGGATTTTTGTCTTCTTTGTTCATTGATGTATCCCAAATGCTACATAGTCAGTGCTCAACAAGGATCTGTTTAATGTTGCAGAAAGTTTAATGAAAAAATGAATGAATACAAAGCCCACAGACCTGTATCATATGAAAAGGTGCTCCACCTCACTCGTAATAAGTGTAAATTAAAACTAAAGCTGTAAACTATTTCCTTCTTATTCAACTTGCCAAAATCTGAACACTTGACAACACTCCACTGTAAAGCAGTAGAGAAATGAACACTCTCATGCATTACTGTTGGGATTACAAAATGGTCCAACCTCCAGAGAGACCAACTGAGCAATGTCTAACAACATTTAAAAACATTTAGCCTTCTGGGAATTAATCTTACAGGTAGACTTTCACACTTGTGAAACAACTCATGTAAAGGGTTATTCCTTGTTTAGAATGGTGAAAGGTTAGAGATAGCCCAAATGTCCACAGGGAAATGAATAAATAAACTGTGGTTCATCTGTACAATGTCATATCATGCACTTGTTTAAAAAGATGATTGAGGGACTTCCATGGTGATCCAGTGGTTAAGAATTCACCTTATAGGAAAAAAAATAAAGACAAATCCTCCTTACAATGCACGGGATGCAGGTTCAATCCCTGGTTGGGGAACTAAGATCTCACGTGCTGCAGGGCAACTAAGTCCACATTCCACAACCTCTAAGCCCACACACCACAACTAGAGAGAAGCTTGAGTGCCACAGTGAAGATCCCGCATGCCATAACTAAGATCCCATGCAGCCAAATAAATAAATATTTTTTTAAAAAGATGATTGAGGAAGCTGTCTCTGTACTGACACTGAAGTATAGTTGATCTTCCATATCTGTGGATGCAGAACTCTTGGATATGGAGGTCAAGTGTACTATGTCATTTTATATTATTTTATATAAGGGACTTGAGCATCCCCAGATTTTGGTATCTGTGTAGTGTCATAGAACCAACCCTCTGTGGATACCAAGGAACTACTGTATCTTTAGGATCCATGCCACAGCGAAGAAAGCAAAGTACAGCAAAGACTATATCATATGCTACCTTCATGAAAGAAAGGAGGAAAAGATGAAGCACACACACATATTTGCACAAATATGAAAGGTTAAACAAGAAGTTGATAAAAATGGCAAGAGGATTATTGGGCAATGACTGGGGTAATTTAAGACAAGGTAGAAGGAAGGCTTCTTGTATCCTTTTTAAATAGGATCAATTTCTGATCCTTTATTTAAAATCTTAAATCATGTGACTGTGCTACCTATTTGAAAGCATTAAATTACCTAAAACACAGCCCTATTTTCAGCTAGTTACACATCGAAAAAGACAAACTCAGTCCCTGAAACATATTCATGTGCTTCTCCCAAAGACCTGTGCCTTCAAACAGGGACTTGAACCTGAAGCCAAAGAAATCAAACATGCATGGTGAAATTTCAGGCAACAGAAGCCTTCCACTGAGGAAGAGGGGAAGGAGGAACACCCCACCCCCTCATTCCTATCCCCTATCATGACTTTACACAGATCTTGCCTTTCCTAAGTGCAGCCCCTGCTCTCATCCCCAGCTCTACACTCTGCCCACACATTCAGGAAACAGAGCCTGGAAGGCAGGCTCCTAGAATCCAGGGCTAATACCAGGCTCCTGGTTGTATATCCTCAAATGCTAGCTTTGGGTAGCATAAATGAATTTCTTTGGCTAATGGAGAATCGAGACTTTTTGAAGAAATATATGTGGAACAGAAATGTAGAAAGGTGCCCTTGACTTCTCAGAAACAGAAAAAAAAACGATAGGAAAAGCAAAAGCTATAACCAGCCACTGATATCAAAACCTGGGCAGTTTATTTGGCACAAATCCTATGATCACGAATGTCTCAGAGCTGTAATTCTGTCTGATTACTCTGTGCTGTCAGGAGGGTGAAAAAAACCCAGAAGATTAATGTTTTGTGTGGCAATAAGGTGGCAGGCTTGCAACTCTAAGCTTATCTCTCATGAATCAGAAGCAGTGCTGAGAGGCTTCAAGAGACAGGGACATTTTTTAATGATTTTTTTTTTTGGCAGAAAGAGACCTGTCAAGGCCAGATTCATTAGCTTCTGCTGCTGTTGGCTTCTTTACTAGACAGACCAAATCTCCCTGTGCACAGCTCCCCCTTCCCTTCTCCAGTGGCTTTTGTGGCAACAAACTATGTGGGAGAGGGGGTATATGGGTATGTAGGGCAGGGGACAAGGCTAACTTGGATATGAGCTCTGGTTTCCAACCTTTGTTAACATGCAGAAGCCTCAGAAACAGCTATAAAGCTCTTTCAATGGGAGGTAAAGTTCAAGAGTTGCTTCTGGCTCTTTCCCAGGGCACACATGGAAAAAGTGGCCCATTTAAAACAAGAACAACTATTAAACTGATCTATCTATTGACCCAAAACATTAAAGCTATAGCATGTGTGCTCAGTCGTATCTGACTCTTTGCGATCCTATGGACCATAACCCACCAGGCTCCTCTGTCCATGGGGATTCTCCAAGCCAGAATACTGGAGTGGGTTGCTGTTTCCTCCTCCAGGGGATCTTTCTGACCCTGGGATCAAACTTGTGTCTCTGGCATTTCTTGTACCGGAAGGCAGATTCTTTATCACTGAGCCACCTGGGAAGTCCATAAAGCTATATAGCATGTAGAATTTAAGTACAAATGTTGTAAATCTACCCATTTAAATAGTACCAGCCAAAATTTGCATGTAGAGTTATACTACATATAAGCTGTGTGACTTTGGAAAAGTTACTTAACCTCTCTGAGACTCAGTCTGTAAGATGAAAATAATATTATCTAACAAGGGAGTTGTGAGGATGAAATGAGATAGTGTTATGCATTATCTGCCATTAAGGCAGATACCCAGGGTTCAGAAGTTAACTCCAGCATTTACTAACCATTTATTAATCTTTAGGAAGCTCCCTAATCTCTCTAAACTTCAATTTTTATATCTTTAAATAGCAGGTAATAATTTTCACAGGCCAATGAGGAAGGGCAGTAAGTCCTCTACATATGAACAAGTTACATTCGGAGAGTGCCTTAGTAAGTCCAACTTGTTTGTAAGTGCAACAAAGTTACCCTACGTACCCGACTAACACAGCTGTCTATGTAGTACTGTACTGTAGTAGGTTTACAATACTTTTAACACCAAGTAATACATAAAAAAACAAGCACAAAAAATTTAAGAAAACCTTTTTAATCTTACAGCTCAGTCCCTTGGAAAGTACAGTACAGTACAACAGTTGGCATACAGAGGCTGGCATTGAGTGAACAGGCAAGAAGAGTTACTGACTGGAGGATGGAGGGGGTGGGGATCATCAACAATAGGAGCCAGAGGGCAAGCTGCAATTTCACTCACATCTGACCTTGATGGCACAGGTTCTGGTTCCTTGCTGGATTCTACCCTCTTGAAAAAATAATTCAGTGATGTCTGGGTAGTAGCTCTTTCTTTCTTGCCATAGGTGATACGGTGACATGGTGGCACTGGATTGCATTCTGAATGTCTGCTGCAACCTAACTGTACCCTTCTAGGTTTAGGTCCTGTGCCTCAAAACTAACAGTGCCTCCTTCCATTTCCTGCATCATGAATCTTTCTAGTTTTTCAGTTACTTCTTCCTCTTTCTCTCTTCTCCTCCATCTTTTCATTTCACTCCGCTCTCTCAGTTATTTTCACTTTTGTTTCCATCATTATCACTTGGTTCCTCTTAGCAGTACCAGCTACATCGCCACTGCTTTTACATTTGCTTCCAGACATTCTGGGCTTGAAATAAAGGTACTGTACTCTGTACAGTACTGTACAGTAAAGTACACAAAAGCACAACCACTCACTGAGGATGCACTCACGTGACAATGTACACCAGACACATAGACTAACAGGTGGTTGGACATTTGAATGCACATTCACATCTTTCAAAGTTCACAATTTGAAGGTTCATTTATACCAATACTTACTTTAATTACCACTAAACACAGATCAAAAACACAGCACCAGTGCCTGGCATAGTAATCATTTAAGAAGTGAAAGCTAGTAATAATGGTAGGAGTAGTAAGCGGAAGAGGAGGAGGAGAAGAAGGAGGAAGAGGATAGAAATGTACACAAAAACCACAGGAAGAGAGATTTGACTTAGACATAAGAACTTAGTGAGGCAAAATTTTTTATTGAAGTATATTTGATTTACAAAGTTCCAGATGTACAGCAAAGTGATTCAGTTATACATACTTTATATATACATATATATGTATATATTTCAGATTATTATCCATTATAAGTTATTACAAGATACTGAATATAGTTCCCTGTGCTATACAGTAAGTTCTTGTTGTTTATTGTATATAGTAGTGTGTATCTGTTAAACCCATATTCCTAATTTATTTCTCTCCCCTGCCTTTCCCCTTTGGTAACTGTAATTTTGTTTTCTATAGAGTGACTCTAAATTTATTCCTTCTCCCACTCCCCACCATACACAAAACACATACACACTTAAAAACTCTTTATGACTCCAAACTCCATAGTATCATGTACAAAGCCTTTCACGATCTCTGTCCTCTTTATGTTTTTCCGGCTTCATCATCTTCCTATCCCTTTCCTCTGCACTGCAGCTCAGACAAGAATTCCCATAATTCTCATGCCCTGAACATGCAAGACTATCTAGCCTGTTGTTATTATTTGTTATTTATATGATTATTTAGGTCATTTGTTGAGCACTTGCCATATGCTAAGCATATGCTGTATTTCCAGTTGACTGTCAGCTCCATGAGGAGCAAGGCTACCTCTGTCATGGATTTACCCCTGTACCCACACTGTCCAGCCAAGTGCCTGGCCCATAGGGGAGCCTCAGTAAATATTTCTTGATACCTGAATGAATCTGGCTCTCACAACAACTCTGTCAGATGCATATAGCTTATTCTCATTTTATAGATAAGAAACCAAGGCTCAGCTACATTAAATAAAACTCATAAAAGTTGTTGCATTGACTCCAACCCAAGTTTGTCTGATTCCAGAAGTTCTGCTTGAAGCCACTCTCTTGTCCATATCAGTCTCCCCAGTGCACACCATTAATTCTCATGCTTTGGTTTCTCTGCTCCTGCTGCCAACCCTATCCTTTTCTCTCTGTCCATCCTATATGCCCATCCTTTAAGATTCACTTCATGTCATTGTCTCTTACGATTACTCTACTTTTTATATTCCACCTTATTCTGAAAATTATTTGAGATGGCTTTCATAGTGAAAATAAAAAAAAAAACAAGGAAATGCTAAAAGCAAAGCCAAAAGGAAATTAGAATTATCAAAGGAAACAAAAAACCAGGGAGGCAAGATTCACCTAGAAAAAAATTCTTGCTAAAACACTCCTATGTTTCTGAAGATGTGGGCCACAAATTTATTTCTAAGCTTGCTAGCAGCAAAGGCAAGGATAGAAACTTGATTAGTTACAGGATTCCTACTTTCCATAAGTTAAAAAAATACCTACCACCTTTTTTTTAAAAAAAAAAAGCTCTTTTTTTCCCCTCAGATATGAGAGAAACATCCTCCAAGGATTCTCAAAAAAAGAGATACTGTAAGATGAATTGGATGGAATTCTCCACAACATTCCTATGATGAGTTTGATAGGAAACTGCTTATTTATTAATATCCCTCATTGCAAAACAATCGCTTCCTCTGAGAAATCTTTCTTGGTTACCACCCCCAGCTTCTCAAGGCTGAAATATGGCCCTTCTATGTTCCCATAACATCTTGTCCTTCCTTCAATCAAACTACATTATAATTATTTAAATATCTATATTCTTCATCAGACTGAGAACTTTGGGGGACTAGGTAGCATGTTTTGGTTACCCCCATACCTGCGTCTCAATTTCCTTATTTGTAAATGGTGATATTAGTAGTACTTACCTCCTGGAGTTGTTATGATGAGGAAAAGAGTTAATATATGTAAAATGCATAGAACAGTGCCCAGGGTGAGCACACAGATAAGTATTAGCTATTATGTACAACACTGGGCACCAGACATTCAATCAAAGTGTTGGATAAATGGATCAATGTACGAGCCTGTGAATTCTCTTTGCCTAGAGAGCTCTCAAATTATGGAAGAAGCTATTAGTCTTAAGCTGTTTATTCTCTTTAGGTCTCTATTCAAAGGTCACTTTTCAGTGAGGTTCTACCCTGACTCCGCTATCTAAAATTGTAACTCACGTCAAAATATTTCCTATATCCCCTTCCTTGCTTCTTCTCCTTTTTTTGCCTTTGCACTTCACACTATCTAACATATTATGTTTGATTATTTATTGTGTTTATTCCTGCCCTTCCCCACTAGAATAGGAGCTCCTTAAAGCCAACGATGCTGTTTGTGTCTAGACAAGAACCTGGCAAATAGTAGATGATCAATAAATACTGATAGAAAGCATCGTTATATGGAAACAAAGCAGAGTGGGGAATAGGATGAAACAAGCAAGGTGCCCAAGGCATATTTAAGAAAGCACTCACTCTCAGGATGGTGTACCAAGCCTGATTTTCCATAACCTTAAGAAAGTGACACCTTACATTTCAGCCTAGACACCTTGCTTGTTCACCCCAGTACCAGCCTGAAAGCAGGTGATGGACCAGATGACCTAGTGGGGTTCCATCTAGTCCTGAGCAGTGGAATGGAGGTAAATGCTTACTAACCATCTCTTGGCAGGGTGAATCATGATTTATAATGTTTGCCAATTTCTGTGGTGTAAAAATTCCTACATGGCCCATTTGAAGCTATCAGTGAAATGTCTCCAGAGAGTGGGGAAATATGCCCGAACTGCTCTTACGAGCTGTTGCAATTTGACTTCTGCACACCACTGGCCAAGATTCCTGGACTTTTTACTAACTGCAACCAAAGCCAGCATGAAGGATGGCACAGAGAAATAAAAAAGGATAAGTGGATCAGCATTACCCATCTTCACCACTAAAAACTTGTCCAGATGTGCACATTCTGAATGGAAGACCAGTGGCCTTTCAAATTATGAGGGATGAAAGGAGCAAATCTAGTGCTTTGTGTGTACACAATCTCATAAAGTAAGTACCACTATTGCCCCCATTTTACAGATGAAGCAACTAAAGCATAAAGATGAGTAATAACTTGACCAAGATGACGCATCTAGAAAGAGGCAGAGCCAAGATTCAAAGAGAAGTTTGTTAGATTCCAAAATCCATGTGTTTTCTTTACATAGCATAATATGGGGCTATAGCTTCAGAATATGGTGAGATGACCACAGGTATGTACTGAGAAGCTTCCATAGGCCCAGGCATGTATCACAGGTAAATTCTCTTCTCCTCATTTGCACAAGCTTCCACTAGGTCCAGAGGTTGCAGCTGTCTGGTTTTCTATATTCAGTGACAAGCACAGTGTCCAGAGCATAGATCTTATTCTATAAATAATGTCTAATGATGAAAGGAATAAAAAGAAGAACGAAAGCAAATGGAGGAGAGGAAGGAATTTTTGCTCCATGGATACTATTTGTGTTTGTGGAATACTTGAGAAGACTTTAGGCAAGAAATTTGCATAGGTAGCCCCAAGCAAATTCCTCTTTTCAACTTCTACTAATTAGATGAAGCAAAAGCCTGCAGGGGATTCCTTCTTATCTCTTTTACCAGAGATTCACAAGGGTGTAGAATGGGGGGGGGGGGGGTGGATTTTGGGATTATCGTTGTTGCAGATTTGCTTTCCTAATTTTTGTGGGGAATAGCAGGCAGTGCCCAGGGATGTCACTGAGTGGCACAGGCTTTGCAATCCCCATGACTAATCCCTAGAGGAGGTAGTCCTCTCCCATAGATAATTGAATAGTGACTGAATTCAAGTTACCAGCTAAATTTCAGGACTCTTCCATTTGGGAGCCTTACCTAAACACCTTTTGTGAGATCTTTTTAAAGAGATAAAGTTATCTTCAGGTTGTTTTTTTTTTTCCCTTTCTTTTTTTATTCATGAACATATAATCAGTGCCAAGCCTGTTGCAGGGAAGAAAGTGAGCTGTGAGAGGTTGGTCACATCCCAGGTCTCAGGCGAATCCCTGGGATGGCTGCCTAGGGTGGGTTCTTGGCTTTTTGCAGGAAAGAATTCAAGAGAGCACCATAGTAAAGAGAAATCAGGTTTATTTGGAGAGATACACACTCCACAGACAGAGTGTGGGCCATCTCAGAAGGCAAGAGGCACCAGGGTATGGTGTTGTTAGTTTTTATAGGAGTGGGTGATTTCATAGGCTAATGAGCGGGAGGAGTATTCCAGCTATTTAGGGGAAAGGGTGGGGATTTCCAGGAATTGGGCCACTGCCCACTTTTTGACCTTTGTGGTTGACCTTGGAAACTGTCGTGCCATCTGTTGGTATGTCATTTAGCTTGCTGATGTGTTACAATGAACTGAGGTTCATCGTCTAGTGGAAGTTGGCCCACCTGCCATCTTGGACCTAGTTAGTTATAACCAGTTTATGTTGTGTCTTCAGGTTATATCATTCTTTTAAAGGTTATACCCTGCCCTCTTCCTGTCTCAGGGCAAAGGTCATTCAAGCTTAAATATTCTGGACTGTTTCAACACCTGAGGTCATATACTGGGACAGCATCCAGGAGAGGTGGCCAGGAGAGTGAATGTATCCCGAAGACATACTTTTGCTCAGCATGCTCAATATTTCAGGATCATTTTTTTGGCAATTTGAAAGTATTTATTAAAAAAACAAGGAGATTTTGCATTTTTAAAACATCCACTCTTTTAGTTTCTCTTGAAAAATGTGGAAGCTCTGCCAACTCTAGGCACGCAGTCTGACCTGCATCCTCACAGGGCTGGAGCTGAAGAGTGACTGCCCTGTGTGAACAAAGCATGCGCCCCTTCTCTCATTTACCTCAGATCCACCACTTCCTCTTCTCTGCCAGGCACAGAGGCAGGCTGTCATTTGTGCTATTTCATAATTCAGATGAGTATGTGCTCTCCAGTTCGCCACAAAGACTAGTGTACCACACCCACTAGACTCATTTCAGTTGCCTACCTGGCTCCTGCTGTCACTAGGTCTGTGTCTCTGACCCCTACTCTAAGGATACAAGGCTGGTCTTAGACCCAGGCAAGGTTTGTAGCTGCCAGCACTGATCTGTGAGACAGGTTACCAACAGAAAGGCCCTATGCCTCAAAAATAGCTTTCCAGGGGCCTACCTGCCTGAAATTCACATGATCACTCACTTCTTAGGTTAAAGAACATAGCCTTCCCCTTTCCAACCTATTCTGCTGCTTTCCAGGATCATGAAGGGGAGAGGATCTGCAGCAGAAGGATTTTGGAAGGGGTTTAGGATGGCTAACATTGTTCAAGTCACTTAGCTAGTCTCCAGCAAAAGGAAGAGAGAGCATATAGAGAACAAGTCACAGCATAAACCTTTCTGAGAGGAGGCCAAGAAGAAGGGCTCAGCAGAGCCTGAGGGCACACCCAGGGTGGCAGGCGCTGGTGGCCCTGTGGGTGGAGGAGGAATGAGAATGCAGAAAAGCATCTGCCTTTTGTGGCCAGTGGCTCCTTCAGAGAAAAAATGAATTCATTCTTTAGAAAAGATGGCTGGGTTGGCTGTAACTCACAGGTGGTGTGAAGGCTGGAGCTCTATAAACAGATCCTCTCGCAGTTACCAGAAGCTATTTTTGATCCTTGCAACATCATATGCTGGGCAGACAGTGCCCCTGTAGGAAAGCAGAGTCAAGCAACACAGCAATTGGTAGCTCCCCTAGGGAGAGAGTTTCTGTTGGTTTTTTTTTTTCATTCCAGTACACCCTGAGCCACCCTTCCACCCTTCCCATCCTGCAAGCCTGGCATCTACTAGCAGCAATCCCTCCCCAGCTCCCTGGAGCCCAGAGTAGTCTGTGGAAAGCCAGGTGGGATCCAGTGGCCAGACAGCTGCCCAGACTATCCTGTCCACAACTCCCAACCGGCTGTGTTCCAGGACTCTCCTGCTTCCATGGCCTCTCCCCTGTCACAGGCCTCAGTCATAGGCAGCTCTTTCTTGCTTCTCTCTCTCTCTCTCTCTCTCTCTCTCTCTCTCTCTCTCTCTCTTTTTGAGTGCACTTTGCAGCATGTGGGAATTTTGTTACCAGACCAGGGATTGAACCCATGCCTCCTGCAGTGGAAACGTAGATTATTAATCATGGGACCACCAGGGAAGTCCCTTTCTTGCTTCTCTGACCTGGCTTTGCTCTCAGGACTTCAATTAGAAGGGGCTCAAAAATTCAGGGAAATGGCAGTCTTGAATACATGGGGAGGGAAATGACCCAGGTTGGGGGGGTCTTTATTTTAGTGTTTGAGGAGTAGCAACCAGAGGGGAGTGGATGCAGGGCGCAGAATGGGACAGAGGAGTCAGGGGGAGGACTTGGTTTCTCTTAACATTTTACGCCCATTCTCCTCATCTGAGTGATTCCAGCTCTGGCTATATCCCCTGTGCCTCTTGGGTAACCCCTCAACCTCCACTTGCACAACACTGTTCAGGGGCCCAGCTCTTTCCTCCAACTTGCCTCCTACTACCTGTGCCCAGGTTACAGCATGCTGATTTATGAATTAGTCAGATGCACACATAACACCCACCTCCTCTCAGCCTTGGCAGCTTACATTTCCATGAGAATGACAAGAAGGGTGGAAATACTTATTATCTATTTTATTTTATATGGAAGCCAATCCTCGCAGGGCCCACACTATTCCTCTCAAGCAGTGGTTGGTACTTGGAGAGGCCGTGTGACCTTTTTAGGCCACTGGGAGAGCCTGGGAAGTGGTAATTTACTAAAGTCAACCCTTGATTCCTCTTGTGATTTATCCACTTGGTGGATTATCTGAGGATAATGCCTGACTCTAAGCTGGTTTTCCCCTGCCTGCTAGCCGGCTTCTGAGCTGTTTTCCCCTCTGCTCCCATGACAGTCTGTGGATGTGTGCTTAAGGAATGCAAAGTTGAACATTTGCCTACGCAAAATGGAAATACAGAGGAAAACTGGATGGGGAAAGGGGGTGCACACAATCCTCTGATTCTTTCCTGTCAGCCAGAAATGATTTGGGGCCTTCAATTAAATCCCCAAATTCCAACTGTACACTACGTGCAAAAGCCTTATTTAGTAGCTAAAGAGACAGTACCTTTATTTGTCTTACGTGGCTTCTTTTTGTTTCTCAGGGGCCCCAGAGATTCAAGAGAGTTAATATGAATGAAACAAGTTGACCAATAAGGCAAATTATTCGTCATCATCATTATCATCACAAACACAGCTAACACTTGTTGTTTAGTTGCTAAGTCGCGTCCAACTCTTTTGTGACCCCATGGACTGTAGCCCATCAGGCTCCTCTGCACATGGGATTTTCTAGGCAAGAATACTGGAGTGGGTTGCCATTTCCTTCTCCAGGGGATCTTCCTGACCCAGGGATCAAACCCATGTCTCCTGTGTCTCCTGCATTGGCAAGCAGATTCTTTACCACTGTGCCACCTGGGAAGCTCTAGCTAACACTTGTTGTGTGCCAGGCACAGGTCAAATGACTTTACATGCATGAACTCAGTCATCACAACTGTGAACTGAGATATTATTAATCCTGTTTTAGAGGAAAAGAAACTGAAGTACAGAGAGGTTCAGTGACCTGCCTAAGGTCATGCTGTTGGTACTCAGGCAGCCTTTATCCAGGCTCCATCGGCTTGACACTATACTTCTCACTACCCACATTCTGCTGTTTCTCTTTTCCATTGTTACAGAACCACCCTCTAACTTAATGGCTGAGAACAACCATCATTTTCCTTGCTTGTGATTCTGTGGGTAAAGAATCCCAACACATAATGGATGACTTGTCCGTGTTCCACGATCTCTGGAGCCTCAGCTGGCATGGCTAAAACAGCTGGGAACTGGTCAGGATGGCTTGACTGGGCTCTTATATCTGGAGCCTCAGTTCTCATTGTTTATTGAGTTCTTGGATTCTCCTCTACATGGCCTTTTCATGTGGCTAGCTTGGGCTTCTTCACAGCATGGTGGCCTTAGAACAATCAGACTTCTTACATGGTAGCTGGGCTACGTGGTGGCTCAGTGGTAAAGAATCTGCCTGCAATACAGGGGATCTGGATTTGATCCCTGGATTGGGAAGATCCCCTGGAGAAGGGAATGGCTACCCACTCCAGTATTATTGCTTGGAGAATCCCATGGACAAATGAGCCTTGTGGGCTACAGTCCATGGGATCGCAAAGAGTTGGACACAATTGAGTAACTAACACTTTCACATGGTAGCTGGCTGCCCCTTAGAAAATTCAGACACCTTGAGCCCTCTGAAAAAGCTAGACCTAGAATTTGGCACAGTGTTGCTTAAACCGCATTCTATTAGTCAAATAAGACATGAGATCAGACCACCTTCAAGATCACCTTCACTCTGATGACTGGAGTGGTGTGCTGGTCCATGAAAAGAAGTAATTATAGTGACCATCTTTAGAGACTACCCCCATTGTTTATATATACACCATTTATCTTATGTTTTCTATATACATGTTAATTTGTTACCTCATATGTTTGTATGTATACACACAAAAACTTAATTAAAAAGCCAAAAATTGCAGATATTTTGACCAATACTCTGCATCGGTTGGCCCCACTTCAAAATGCTTAGTGAGTACTGGAATTCATTCCCAGGCCTGGATCCCATCAAAGGTTTTAATGCATTTTCCAGTGGCTCAGCCAACTCTCCCTGATCCCAGTGACTTAGAGGACCATGATTCTATAGCTGACCCTGGGTTCTACCTGCATGGAATCCCTTGTTTTTTATCTAAGACAGAAAACAGGGGCTTCTCAAATGAAGTTCTATTCTGAGGCAGTAACCCACTGGGACTCACACAGAGAAAACCAGCCAGCCTGGCAGACCTCATTGCTTTAAGTAAAGCTTTAGCCGCTGAAGATTCCTGGCTGTGTGATGCCAAAGGAAGAGAATGGATGAGAGGAACTCAGGAAACATGAGTTTGTAATCTTGGTTCTGCTTCTCTGCAGGTGAGTAGGGAGCAGAGAAGAAGGAGGTAGCAGAAGGGTATGGAAAGTATTTGTGAGTTTTATCACCTAACTGCCTATAGCCCCCAAATGGACATGAATAAAGTGATACTTTATTATCTCCCCTCTCCCAGAGGTGCTTTTGTTATCTCCTTTCCCCTCCTCAAAATTGGCAGGGCCTTGGAATAAAGGCCATACTCCACTGCCATACCCAACCATTTCCCACTCTTGGCTTAGCTGGCTTCTTGTTCCTGCCACTGATAGTTCATTCATTCATGCAATATTTATTGAGGGTTATTATGTACCAGGCAGGCTTCCCAGATGGCACTAGTAGTTAAGAATGCCCCTGCCAATGAAGGTAGATACCAGAAACAAGGGTTCATTCCCTGGGTCAAGAAGATCCCCTGGAGGAGGGCATGGCAACCCACTCTAGTATTCTTGCCTGAAGAATCCCACAGACAGAGGAGCCTCACCGACGGGCTACAGTCCATGGATTCACTAAGAGTCAGACACAACTTCACCAAGCACTGCTCTAGGCACCCAAGGTAGAGCAGTGAATGCATCAGACCAAAATACCTGCTCCTGGGGAGCCTACATCCTATTGAAACAGACAATAAATGAAATAGGTTAAATGTACAATAAGTTATGTATTGAATGCTATTAGAGAAAAACGAAATAGGAAAGGAAGGTAGAGATGCTGGGATAGTTTGTGGATGGGGGAGTAACAATTTAAAACAGTGTGCATAGGCAAGGCCTCTCTGAGAAGGTGACATCTGAGAAAAGACATGAGAGAGGTGAGGAAGGGAGTTACATTGAAAATAGTCTCCAGGAAGAAAAAGAAGCAAAGAGAACAGCTAGGAGGCATGGCAGATTCTTAATTTTTCACTCTCTTTTTCTTATAGAATTTTTATGCATCCTCTCATCAAGTGACTTTGAAATGCTTCCTTCTAGAGCAAGTAGACTATATATCACCACCACGTTGTGTGCTGAACATGACCACATGACTTGTGATGTACAGTGGAACGTCAATGGACAGGATGCTAGCAGAGATTTTAAATGTGCTTGCCTGATTTAGCCTGGCCTCTTGTACACCTGCCATCTGCTGTGAGGAGGACACGCCCCAGGTGACTACTGGTCCTAGAATAAAAAGATACATGAAGAGGATATGAACTTGACTCTCAGCCTGAAGCAGAGCCATCCCAGCCAACTCATAGACCCATGAACAAGCAAAATAAATTGTTGTAAGCAATTAATATTTGGGGATTGCTTGGAAATATCATAATAGCTGACAGAGAGAGGAAGTTGTGCAATAATCCAGCTAAGAGATGATGACGCTTTAGATCAAGGTGATAACAGTGGAAATGATAGAAAATGATCAGATTCTGAATATATTTTGAAGACATAACTGACAGTATTTGCTGATGAATTGGATGTGGGGTATGAAAGAGAGACAGCAATAGAGAGAATACTCAAGGACAACTCCAAATAGTTTGGCTTGAGCAACGGGAAAGAGGGAGTTATCATTTAAAAAAATGGAAAAGGCTTAAGGTGGAACAGCTTTGGGGGGAGGAGGAATATCAGAAGTTTGGCTTTGGACATGAGCTTGGCATGCCTATCAGGTAACTCACAGTTCAGTGTTTCCCCAAAGACTGTCCTAAGGTTTAGACTTTGAAAGAATAATGATACATTCATCTCCCTGATTTATTTGGAAAACTCTGAAGCCCCCACCCCACTGACCCATCACTCCATTTCCCTACCTATTGGTGGTTTTGAAATTTTGCATTGAAGGAGTTTGAAGAAAGCAGTCTGTTTAAAAGGGAGCTATGGGACTCTTTTTGAAGCTGCCCTTGCAACAACAAAAAAAAGCACATGGTTTTCACTTGACTTGTGTGCTACAAAGCAATAAAAAGAGCAATTTTTTTTCTGTATATGCTTTTGTTTACACATTACATAAGCCTGAGAAAATATTGCTTTTCTTATATCATATAATACAAACCAGGAGGAAGTCATTATGGCCAATCTCACATCACACACTAGAACGAAAACTCCCAATAGCTAAGGACCACAGGGCACCACTGACTGGATGATCTACTTGGCTCCAAAAACTGCACTAGGTGCTGAGAATGCAGTGATGCAGCAGAATGTACTACTGTCTAAATGTATTGTCACCCATGCCTGAGTGACATATGTATTATATACTTGCCCATATATATATTATATACTTGCCCATCTTGTTCAACTCAGCAGTAGTGACTATGCCATTTCCAAGCAGAAGCTTTCAGAGCCATAGCATGATAACTCTATGGTCTGTCTTCTGTCTGCCGTGGGAACATCAGTATCCCAGATAGGGGCCACTCTGTGAGCCTGGGTCCCAGAGTGAAGACACATGGAACACAGCCATTACCAACCAATGGCCAACATATAATAAATATCAACAAGAAATAAGCCTTTGTTTGGGGAACCATTTATTACTGCAGCATGTGTGTGTGTGTTTGTGTGTGTGTGTGTGTGTGTGTGTTAGTCACTCAGTTGTGTCTGCCTCTTTGTGACCCCATGGACTATAGCCTGCCAGGCGCCTCTGTCCATTGGATTTTCTAGGCAAGAATACTGGAGTGGGTTGCCTTATGCAGAGGATTGAACCCTGGTCCCCTGCATTGCAGACTTTTTACCATCTGAGCCACCAGAGAAGCCCTAATACACACACACACACACGAAATTTTAAAAATTATGAGAAAAATTGCCGTCCATAGTGGCTTGGATTATAAGAAATGGGGAGCCACTTATTGTTTTAAATGTGGCATGAAGGGAATCTAGCCTTAGTTTTAGGAAGATAAGCCATTGGGGTGGCAATGTAAAAGATGGACTGGGAGGTAAGAGACTGGTGAATGGCAGCAGAAAAGAGAGGTAAGATAATTCAGAACAGTGCAGGCAAATGATGAGAAGGAATAAGAATGAAGGAAGTAGCAGCAAAAATGGACAGTCTAGAGGTAAGGCCAGGGTTTCCAGCTTAGGTAAAATATAAACATGGGAATATGTTTCTGTCTGCTCAGGGCTATGGATTTCTTACCTTTACCTGTTTTAAAGAACTATCAAAAGCAAAGTACTCAAGAAATTCTCTGGCACTCTGGTGGTTAGAAACTCCACACACTTTCACTGCCAAGGGCATGAATTCAATCCCTTGTCAGGGAACTAAGATCCCACAAGCTGCACTTAGCCTAAACTGACTACTACCAAGTTGTAAATGGGGCACATGTGGTCATTGCCCTCATGGGATGTACAAAGAGATAAAGAAAGCAGTAAACAAGTAAGAAACAGAGAGAGAAGGAGGGAATTATTGTAAGGAATTGTATGTAGTGAAAATGATTACCTGTGTGTCTGTGTGTGTGTGGGTGTGTGTGTGTGTGTAGACCTACTTTATATAGGTGGTCAGTAAGGTAGGTTGCTGACCCTTGACCCACAGAGCATGAAATCAACTCTTCTTTCTTTCTCTCTTCTTCATCTTCTCTCTTTCCTCTTCTCTTATCATTCCCTAACATCAAGTCTCATCCACCTCACCTTCCTCTCCATGACACTTTCTCCAGAGTCTGTCTTTCAACTCTCCACATTTCTGTGCATAGACATATGTGTACATACGTGTATACTCAAGTGCACTTGCACACATGGACACACACACACACAGCAGCAGTGCTTTGGAGACTGAACTTGATCATCATAACCTTGGGAGCCCTGCTTATCCTACCAGAATTGTTGCATTGCTTTAATTACAGCTATTATTCACAACACCTCGCACATTTTCTGTCTTGTTGACAGTTTTTGGGAAGCAGCAGCTGCTCCCTTACTTTCACATTGATTGCTACTGTTTTGCCTTACAAAGGGATATTAAACATTACAGTTAAACACAAATCTTCTTCAAGATGGCTTCTGTTCCCAGCCATTCAGACCCCATCTCTTTCATTCAGCTGAGCTCTGCAGAGCACTTTCAGTTTGGCTCCTCTGCTTGACTTATTTCAAAATGTCTGGCTTTGATTTGATTCCACCCCCCTTCCAAGTCCCCCAACAGCTCTGCTGCCTCTGTGGCTGCCTGCCCCTCCAGTTTCCATTGGCCTGTCTCAAGACAGCCTGCTTCTCCCAGGAAACATCTCTGTGACTTTATTCGTGAGTTCCATGAGGTTTTTTAGGACTTTGGGAGAAATCCTTGACCCCCTCCCCCAGCTCATTGCTCCTGAAACAACACAATTTGTAGTGTATTTCTTCACATTAAAGCTCCCAAGCCAAGTGGTTTGTGAAAGTGAAAGTTGCTGAGTTGTGTCCGACTGTTTGCAACCCCATGGACTATACAGTCCATGGAATTCTCCAGGCCAGAACACTGGAGTGGGTAGCCTTTCCCTTCTCCAGGGGATCTTCCCAACCCAGGGATTGAACCCAGGTCTCCCACATTGCAGGCGGATTCTTTACCAGCTGAGCCACAAGGAAAGCCCAGTGGTTTGTACTTTTTAAAAAAAAAAAGGATCATGGACTGGGATTTTCCTGGTGGTCCAATGGTTAAGACTCTGAGCTTATGATGCAGGGGGCCTGGGTTCGATCCCTAGTCAGGAAACTAGATCCCACATGCTACAACTAAAGATCCCGCATGCTGCAACTAAGACACAGTACAGCCAAAAAAAAAAAAAAAAAGAGAGAGAGAGAGAGAGCAAGAGAGAAAGAGAGATCAAGGACCCCTTAACAATCTGATCAGATGTATGACTGTTTTATTTTTTAGAAAAATGCACTCACTCACAGCATTTAACATACAATTTCAGAAGATTCTTGAATTTTCTAAAGTCCATTCATGCACCACTTGTCTCAGGGGTACATGAGTTTCAAATGAGGATAGCTGATAAGAACATCAGTCCCCCTGAGAAGGGCTAGCATCTATCAGTGGGAATGGTCATAACAGATTCTTTCCGGAGGCTTTAACCAACAGGGTAACATGAGAATGCAGGCAAAAGTATGTGACTTGAAAAGGTTGCCTAACTTCAGTTCTGCCTTTCTTCTACTCTCCGCTTTCCACTGTCTGACCCACGCTCAGGCCCTTTCCTCACTAGTCTTCTCTCAAAGGGCCTGATGCCCAAGGACAGTTCCCCAAAGCACATAGGATGGACCACCAGGCCTGAGATTTTCCACGTGTTGTGAAGTTCTAGGTCAGTTGTCAAGGCTGGCCCAAGCACCAACATGTTCCCTGAACTCATTCTTTTCATTTTGGAGATCTGTAGGTAACATGTGCTTTCAACCTAAGGCTAACCTGACAGTGTAGCAAGGATGGCAGTGGATAACAGCCTCTAGAGTTTAACCTCTGAACACTTGTTGACAGTTTTGGACTTCTGGCCAGGGCTGATTTTTCTCCATGACTGGTTCAGTTCAGTTCAGTTCAGTCACTCAGTCATGTCCAACTCCTTGTGACCCTATGAACTGCAGCATGCCGGGCCTCTCTGTCCATCACCAGCTTCCGGAGTCGACCCAAACCCATGTCCATTGAGTTGGTGATGCCATCCAACCATCTAATCCTCTGTCATCCCCTTCTCCTCCTTCCCTCAATCTTTCCCAGCATCAGGGTCTTTTCCAGTGAATCAGCTCTTCACATGAGGTGGCCAAAGTATTGGAGTTGCAGCTTCAACATCAGTCCTTCCAATGAACACCCAGGACTGATTTCCTTTAGGATGGACTGGTTGGATAAACTCTGACAAATAGAAAATAATAATGCAGATGGGAAATGATGTGCTTCCTGCCCTGGAAGGCATTCTAGGGTTTCCCTTGATTTTCCTAAATAAACAGGTAGCATATGTGTGTGTGCTTAGTCATGTCTGAATCTGTGTCCCCATGGACTGTAGCCCATCAAGCTCCTCTGTCCATGGAATTTTCCAGACAAGAATACTGGAGTGGGTTGCCATTTCCTACTCCAGGGAATCTTCCCAACCCAAGGATCGAACCCACATCTCGAACCTGAGTCTCTTGCGTCTCCTGGAATGACAAGCAGATTCTTTACCACTAGCGCCACCTGGGAAGCCCTCAGGCAGATCTGGGATAAAAATGTGGATATACAGAATTACAGCTGAGAGGCTGAACTGAATGAAAAAGATATGGAGGAGTGCTTTTAGGGGACCCCATGTAAATAAGGTGGTAGAGAGTAAATGTAGTGTAAATAAGGCATTAGGGAGTGTGGTTAGTGAGGCTGACTGGCTGAGAATGGGAGAATGTACAAAAGGCATGGGGTTTGGAGGTCCTAGCCTGCTGAGGACAAGCCACTTTTCCATTATGAGAGTCAGTTTCCTGGATGTCAGAATCTGGCAGACCAGCGTTCCGTTCATTTCTAACTCTGTCATGCATGTCCTTCCTGAAACTTCTCACCCAATCAAGCAAGTGATGTGGCTGCCTAGATCACAATCTCCCTTCTGTTAGGGAGGAATCTTACTGAAGTGGTTAAAAGCATGGAATCAGGGAGCAGACTGTCCTGCTTTCCCATCCTTAGCTGTGTGACTTCCAGCAAATCATCTATAACCTCTCTCAGCCTCAGTTTCTTCATCTGTAATATGGGAATCAGTGTGTTCCCTCATTTGGTTGTTGTGAAGCTAAAACGAAATAATGCACATTACTTAGATTACTGGGTGGCACGTGGTAAGCACTCATTATGTGCTAGTCATGATTATTATTCCCTGAGAATGACCCTTTGTATACATAAAGGTGGAATCTCCCCCTGACACACACTCAGTAGCCACTCACACACACACACACTTGTGCTAAGTGACTCTGCCCTCCGGTCATAGCTGAATAAGTCTGAGACAGATCCTTGGCATAGATCGGGTCAATGAAATTTTCTCTCCAGAAAGCATGAACTGTGACTGGAGCAAATTAGAGAGGACAAGGTGCTGGAATTGCATCACATTAATGGCAGCGCTTTGTTTCCCATTTTTAATTGAAGGATAATTTCTTTATAATGTTGTGTTAGTTTCTGCTATACAGCAGCTTCCCATTAGGGCTTCCCTTGTGGCTAAACTGGTAAAGAATCTGCCCGCAATGCTAAAGACCTGGTTTCAATCCCTGGGTTGGGAAGATCCCCTGGAGAAAAGAAAGGCTATCCACTCCAGTATTCTGGCCTGGAGAGTTCCATGGTCACAAAGAATTGGACACAACTGAGTGGCTTTCACTTTACCGCTAGCTATCTGTTTTACCCCTGGTGGTGTATATATGTTAATGCTGCTATCTCAGTTTGCCCCACCCTCTTCTTCCCCTGCTGTATCTGTAAGTCCATTCTCTATGCCTAATGGCAGCACTTTGGAGCAGACACTGAAGACGTGTTTTTCTGGACACTTACAGTGTCTTTTGTTTTAATGTGGATTACTAGTGAATGTTTTAAAATCAGGGAATGTGAAATAACAATCCACAGTTCTGACTTTACTGGATCTGGTGGCAACGGGCCAAATTTTTATATGGCAACAGTTGGCTAGAGGGAAGTAACAACTGTCCCAGATCACTACAGCCTACTTCAACCCTGCGTGACCCCCGGAGTTTATGATCCTTGCTCCTCCAGGGCATGCTACTGGCATATCTTGGTTTCTTCTATTCCTGAGCCTTGACTACTTCAATCTACCTTTGGTCCTATGACATACCCCAGAATCCCACGAGGCATTCCACTCAACACTTTGTACCCTCCTGAGTGACCTGGAGTGTCTGCCTCTTGCAGCCAAAAGATAAAAGACTATCAGAATGGCTGGACTCCCATGGTAGAGTTTTTAATGTGACTGGTTTCCAAGAACTGGCCAATTCCATGAAGCATTCTTCAGACTTCCCTGTAGCTCAGCTGATAAAAAATCTGCCTGCAATGCAGGAGACCTGGGTTTGATCCCTGGGTCGGGAAGATACTCTGGAGAAGGGGATGGCAACCCACTCCAGTATTCCTGCCTGGAGAATCCCATGGACAGAGGAGCCTAGCAGACTACACTCTGTGGGGTCACAAAGAGCTGGACACGACTGAGCAACTAACACTACTATATGCTTCACACATTCTGATTGAGTTGTCTGATTGTCAAGGGTTGTAATCATGACTTTCTCCACCTGGAGTTTCTACATACTAGGATCTAAGACAATGTATGTTCTGACCTGATTTTCCCAGATGGATCCATTCTATTATTCCCCAAAATTACAGTTGTATTTTTCAGATCATGTGTCCTAATCTGGGGGTTGAAAATTATACTCACCATCTACTTCAAATCCTAAGATTTTTTTTTCATCATTTGAAGTAGCTCTGAAACATTAGGCAAAGGCATAATGAAACCACTTGAAATCAATTTTAAGATCTGTTGAACACTATTTAAAAGCAGTTTTCAATAAATATCTTCCCCAACATGCATACTATTACGTCCTCTCTGCCTAGAATGTACTATTGTCCTTCTTCACATGCAAAAATGCCACTCAGGCTTCAAGGTGCACCTCAAAAGCTACCTTCTAGATTAAATTTCTCCCTCCCACCTTCCCACCTAGGGAGACTATTCATTTCTGCCAGTGTGCTCCCATAGCCCCTTTTCTAAAAAAAATTATATTTATTTTTATTTTTGGCTGCTCTGGCTCTTCGTTGCTGCATGCAGGCTTTTTCTAGTTTCAGAGAGTGGAGGCTACTCTTCATTGCGGTGCTCGGGCTTCTCATTGCAGTGGTTTCTCTTGTTGTGGAGCACCAGCTCTAGGGAGTGCGGGTTTCAGTAGTTGTGGCACACAGGCTTAGTTGCTCCATGGCAAGTAGGGATCAATCCTGTCTTCCCTGCATTGGCTGCTGCTCCTGCTGCTGCTAAGTCACTTCACTTCAGTCGTGTCCAACTCTGTGCGACCCCATAGACGGCAGCCCACCAGGCTCCCCCGTCCCTGGGATTCTCCAGGCAAGAACACTGGACTGGGCTGCCATTGCCTTCTCCAGTGCAGGAAAGTGAAAAGTGAAAGGAAGTCATTCAGTCATGTCCGACTCTTAGTGACCCCATGGACTGCAGCCCACCAGGCTCCTCCGTCCATGGGATTTTCCAGGCAGGAGGACTGGAGTGGGGTGCCAGTGCCTTCTCCGCTTGCATTGGCAGGCAGATTCTTGTCCACTGTGCCACCAGGGACGTCCCTCCTATAGCCCTTTGAATACACTTTGAACATAGCACTTAACACATGGTATTACAAACATTGATTTACTTATCTGTCTCCCGTACGGACAAGTGAGAGCTCTTGAGGGTAAAATTCATGTCTTGGTCATCTTTGTATCCCAAACACCCAACTCATGCTAGATGTATCACCCATGTTTGCTGTATGGATGCTTGTTGAGTTAATTGATTTTAGACTAGAAAAACATCCTGAGGAAGATATTTCCATAGAGTTTACATACAGGTGATAAACATGGATTACAAATACTGAATGACAATGAATAGCAGGGTATTTAGTGTCAGATACATATGAAAACAAGAGCCATACAGCACAAATAACTGTTGGGGTTTTCTAAATTGTGTGGGGAAATTAAAGAAAATGGTATAGCTGTTAGGAAGAGGTAGGAAAAAAAAATGTTAATGTATCAAAAATAAATATACCCCCAAAATGTAGAGTTTTATGAAAAATGTCAATTTTTATATTAAATTAAATTTATTTATATTTGGCTGTGCTGGCTCTGCATCACCATGTTGGCTTTTCTCCAGTTGCTTTGAGCAGGGGCTACTCTCTGGTAGCGGTGCACTGGCTCCTCATTGTGGTGGCTTCTCTTGTTACGGAGCATGGGCTCTAGGGCACATGAGCTTCAGTAGTTGTAGTACATAGGCCCGACAGTTGTGGCACATGGCTTGATTGCTCTGCGACATGTAGGATCTTCCTGGATCAGGGATCAAACCCATGTCTCCTGCATTGGCCAGGCGTATTCTTTACCAATGAGCCATCAGGGAAGCCCCTAAAATTATTTTTTATGGAACAATACATGTGTCTTCATTTCAGGGTGACCAGCTGACAAAATTATAGGTTGCTACAACACATGAAAATAAAAGGGAAAATCAGAAATGGAGGCAGACTTGGGCAGAACATAGAAGTTTTTTGTAAATACCTTCAGAATGGGAAAACTTAGCCCAGAGGAAGAATGGAGACATGGATAGTTTGAAAGACCTAGAGTGGAATCCTCTTTCCTGGAGTCTGGAAAATCAAAACTCAAACTTAAGTAGCTCTATGAACTAAAGCCAACTGAATAAAGCAGGCAAGGCTCCGAGAGAAGCAACTATGAGCAGCTAGAGACTTCATAATTGACTCTCTGTGGAGTCTCAGAGGGCTTCCCATGTGACACAGTGGTAAAGAATCCACCTGCTAATGCAGGAGATGTGGGTTCAATCCCTGGGTCAGGAAGATCCCCTGAAGAAGGAAATGGCAACCCACTCCAGTACTCTTGCCTGGAAAGTCTCATGGACAGAGGAGCCTGGTGGGCTATAGCCCATGGGATTGCAAAAAATTTGACATTACTGAGCAACTGAGCACATATGCATGCACAGAACCATAGAATCCAGGATAACTTTGGGATAAATCAAACACATCAATATATGAAAAAATATGAGAAGCCAGAAGGTGAATCTAGCTGTATTGTACAAATAAGTAAAGAATTATTCATTTTTCCAGGTTGTAGCCCAAAATTTGATGTCAAAACTCCATGATTGCAGAACCAGTGGGCTGGTGATCCCTGAAGATATATATTAATATTTGCATAAGTTGATACACATGGTAGAGATGTGGGGGTGAAGGCGTCAGAAGCCTGAGGAGAGATGAGAAGAATGGAGGAAATACTACTGTATAAGTTATTGATCACTGTGATAATTTGGTAATTTACCAGAAATTTGACTAAAAGTTGCACACATTTACTATCTTATAGTTTTTGTGACTTGGGAATTTGAGTATAGCTTAAATGGAAATGGGTCCTTTGTTTCAAAGTCTTTCACAACACTGCTATCAAAGTGTCAGCCAGGGGTCTCGTTGGAAGATTTGACTGGGGAAGGCTCTAGATCCAAGTTTATGTGATTGTTCATGTGATTCAGTTCTTCGTGGGTTGTTGGGTTGAGAGCCTCAGTTTTCTTCTCAATGTTGCTTAGAGTTCTCCTTCAATTCTTTGCCAGGTGGTCTCTCCAACAGGTTGCTTGCTTCATGAAAGTGTGCAAGTCATGAATGCACTAGAAAGAATCAGTCAGCAAGACAGTTAAAATCTTATGTAACATAATCACAGAAGTGACTTACTATCACCTTTTTCATATTCCATGGGTTAGAAGCCAGTTTTAAACCAGCCTACACCCAAGAGGAGGGGATTAGGCAAAGTTGCAACCAGGAAACAGGGATTATTAAAGGCCATCTTAGAGTCTGTCCACCACAATTACTGGGTCTGTGCCTTACTGGTTCCAAAGAGATTGGTTTTTAGTTCAGTTAGAACCAGGCGCTGGAAAAGCTCTGGACTTTATCTGATTCTTGGCATAAAACATGCTGCTTCCTGGCAGGTGAAAAAGTGAGTCACAAAGTTGAGGAAAGACTAGCCTCAATGCCCCCAACCCCTGCCTCTTACCACTCTGCTGCAGACAACAGTGCCATTCAGGATGGCGTCAGCTGTGCATGGTCCAGAGCATTCTTGTGGGGCCAGAAGCAATAATAAGGGGCTTTGATAAGGAACCTAGAGTGAAAGAACATGAGAGAACATATTTCTAAGAATAAAGTGAAATGTTCAAGGAGAGTCACAGAAGTAACTGGGGGAGTCTTTGAGAGAAGGCTGAGTTCCTCCCTGTTCAAGTATCTCTGAAAGCCTGCATTTGGTGTCATCTTGGCACTAAATGTTCACATGCTCTCTTGCTCTTTCCTCTCATACCCTCTCTTTCTCATACTTTCCTATTTCTGTTAATAGTCATTCAGGCTCAAAACTTTGGAGTGATCTTCAACTCACTTGTGTTTTCCTAGAGTCACTGCTGCCAACCTGTTGATAGTTCAGGCTCTCAGTCCAATCTGGTATATCAGTTATCTCCTATATCAGTTATAATATAGGTTCAGTTGCAAGCAACAGAACACCCAAAATGACAATGTTTATACAGGGTAGATACTTTTTTCTTGTGAATGTGAACATAGGAAGTCCAGGGTTAGTGAAGTCTCCACGATCATTGGCATCCAGAGTTCTTTCACCTTGTTGTTCTGCATTCCTCAACAACATCTTCTATGCATGGGCCAATGTCACATCATGATTCAAGATGGTTGCTCCAGCTCCAGCCATCGTGTCTGCATTCCTGCTAGGAGGAAGAAGGAAAGACAGAAGTATCCCCCTCTGAAGGATACCTCCTAAAAGTTGTATCTACCACCAAAACATAGCTTATAGCCCATTGGCAGGAACTTAGTCACATAACCACTCATAGTTCCAAGGGAGGCTAGAGATGTAAGATTTATTTTGGCAGCAATATTCCCAGTTTAAAATTTTGTGCTCTATATGAAGGAAGGAGAACTGATTCCAGTGGACAAGTATCAATTTCTGTCTTAGACTATCAAAATGAACTATTTCCAAACTTTCTCATTTCTAATGCTAATCTAATTTTAGAGCTAGAAGTGAGACCTTATAGATTGTGTGGCACACCTGCATTTTACAGAGAAGGAAACTTGTCACCCAGACTTGAAGTAACTTGCAACTTGAGAGTAGAACCTGACAATTTCATCTCCCTAAAGTCTCTTACAATCGTTAAAAGGAAAAAAAGTATGGTGGAAAACCAGAGGCTAGGGAGTTAAAAAGGCTGAACTCATTTCAGCCATGCCATTAGTAAGTTGTGTCCCAATGGATAAGTCATTTCTCTTTATCTTAATTATATTCTCTGTAAAATGAGAAGATTGGCCTATATGTTACCTAGCAATCCTTTCAGTATTGTAATTCTATATGATTCTATGATATTTTGTCATCTCACTGCCACCATTTTTTCAATGCTAAATTTAGGTATTTGAGGCTCTTCATGATCAATCCCCAACCAATCATCCAGATATGACCCCACCTCCTTTGCACACCACACACCCATTGTTTCCTAAACACATCCCACACTTCCATTTTGTCTTTTTGCTCATGCTGTCCCCTATGTTGTAAAGTAGCCTGCTTCACCAACCCCTATCTTTAGCTGATAATAATCTTCCCAATATGCCCATCTTTAGATAAATACATAGATACAAAAAATTAAGCACTTACCCTGGATAAGGCCTTAGTCTGAGAGATTAACATGTATCAACTCATTTAATACTTAAAATAAGCCTGTGAGAGACATGTTCTCATTATCACCCCCATTCTACAAAGGAGCAATCTTAAAGCAAGGAAGTTAAGTAACTTTGTGGCACAAGCATGTTTCATCAAATCAATTTCATCTTGTGTGCCCGCTTCCTGGGCACACATTTTCCCATCTTCCCTTGCAATTAGGCTAAGACCATGTGGCTGGCTTCTGACCAATGTAATATGTACAGAAAAGAGGCTGGCTCTTAAAAACATCTCATAAATCCCTCCTGTTTTTTTTTCTTCCCCTTCTGCAGCACCTTCAGAAGCCATATGTTGATATGATGGTATTACAAGATGGCAGAGCCTCTATCACCAAGGTCCCTTCTATCCTGACTATTCACTGGCCTCATGGCACATAGTTGTTAAAGGCAGAGGAAGAATATGAAGTCAGGCAATGTGACTCCAGAGCTCACTTTCTGTATTGCCTCCTTCTCCTACTTTTGTAACTTTTTTCTATGGAATATTTCAAGCAGTTACAGAAGTTGAAAGAATAGTACATTGAACCAAATTCATCCATTATCCAGATTAAGACATTATCAATTTATGTTCATTCTTGTTTCCTTTATAGTGCCACTCTCTTGGTATTATTTTGAAGCAAATCCCAATTGTTATAACATTTCATCTATAAATGTCACTGTGTATCTCTGTAACAAAAGAACTCTTTACAAAAATAGCTATACCATCATCTCACTAAATTCCTTAATATCATTAAGAAATTCTTTAATATCATAAATATCTAGTATACATATTATTTCTTTTGTTTTTTAAAATAATTTTTTGAATCAGGAAAAATAAGATCTATATACATTGCAATTCACTGATAAGTGTGTCTCTCTCTCTCTTTTTTTTTAACATTTCCCAAACTTCTTTCTTCCCAGCTTTATTGAGATATAATTGATATATAACTGTATGAACATCAACAAAATTAAAAGGCAACCTATGGAATGGGAGAAAATATTTGAAAATCATGTCTGAAAAAGGCTTAATATCTAAAATATATAAAGAACTCAACAGCAAAATTTTTTTTACTAAAAATTGGACACAGGAATAGAACAGACATTTTTCCAGAGAAGACAGACATATGGCCAACATGTACATGAAAAAGGTGCTTAGCATCACTAATTATCAGGGAAATGAAAATCAAAACCACAATGAGATGTCACCTCACATCTCTTATGGCAGCTATTATCAAAAACATAAGAAAAACAAGTATTGGTGATGATATGGAGAAAAGGATAATCGCATGTGCAGTTGATTAGACTGTAAACTGGTGAAGCTTTTATGGAAAACAGTATAGAGGTTTTTAAAACATTAAAAATATAACTACCATGTGATCCAGCAATTACGCTTTTAGGGATTTATCCATAGAACATGAAACTACTAACTTGAAAAGATATATGCACCCTTGTGTTAATTGCAGGCATTATTTACAATAGCCAGTATATGCTGCTGCTGCTGTTGCTTCAGTCCTGTCTGACTCTATGCGACCCCATAGACAGCAGCCCACCAGGCTCCCCTGCCCTTGGGATTCTCCAGGCAAGAACACTGGAGTGGGTTGCCATTTCCTTCTCCAATGCATGAAAGTGAAAAGTGAAAGTGAAAGTGAAGTCGCTCAGTCGTGTCCGATACTTTGTGACCCCATGGACTGCAGCCCACCCGGCTCTTCCGTCCATGGGAGTCTCCAGTATATGAAAACAATCCAAATGTCCACTGACAGACGATGTTCGATACATATATTACATTTTCATTAGAGGACTTCAAATGGCAACCCATTCCGGTACTCTTGCCTGGAAAATCCCACGGGTGGAGAAACCTGGTAGGCTACAGTCCATGGGGTCGCAAAGAGTCAGACACAACTGAGCGACTTCACTTTCTTTTCTTTCTGGTGGCTCAGATTGTAAAGAGTCCCCCTGCAATGCAGGCGATCTGGGTTCAACCCCTAGGTCTGAAAGATCCGCGGGAGAAGGAAATGGCAACTCACTCCAGTATTCATTCCTGGTGAATTCCATGGACAAAGGAGCCTGGTGGGTTATAGTCGCAAAGAGTCGGACATGACTGAGTGACTTTCACTCACTCACTCACTCATATAATACACATGCATACATAATGGAATTTGGCCATAAAAAAGTGAAATCTTCCCATATGTGACACCATGGATGGACCTTGAGGGTACTATGTTAAGTGAAACAAGCCAAACACAGAAAGACAAATACCATATTAATCCTTACATGTGGAATCTAAAAAAAAAACCAAAAACATTGTGTAAATTTAAGGTGTACAACGTGATGATTTCACACACATATATGTTGTGAAATGATTACCACAGTGGAGTTAGCTAACACATCCATATTCTCTTGGCAACTTTCAAGTATATAATATGGTATTGTTAACTATAGTCACTATGTTGTGTATTAGATATTCAAAACTTATTTATTTTCTAACTAGGTGTTTGTACCCTTTGACTAGTATATCCCCCTTTACCTCTTAACCCCTGGCATCCACCTTTCTACTTTCTCTTTCCCTGAATTTGTGTTTTGTTTTATTTTTTAGATTCCACATATAAATGAGATCATACAGTATTCGTGTGTGTCTGTCTGACTTATTTCATTTAGCACAATGCCCTCAAGGTCCATATGTGTTGTTACAAAAGACAGGATTTCCTTCTATTTATGGCCCAATGATATTCCATTGTATATAATACACCATATTTTCTTTATCCATCCATCCATCAATGAATCTTTGGTTATTTTGATGTGTTGACTATTGTGAATAATGCTGCAATGAACCTTGGGGTGCAGATACCTCTGAGACAGTGATTTCATTTTCTTTGGATATATACCTAGAAGTACGATTGCTGGATCATATGGCAATTTTTTGAGAAGACTCCATACTGTTTTCCATAGTGGTTGAACAAATTTACATACCCACCAACAGTATGTTAGGGTTCCCTTTTTTCCACATCCTAGCCAACACTTGTTTTTTCTTGTCTTATTGATAATAACCATTCAAACAGGTGTATGGTGATATCTCATAGTGGTTTGATTTGCATTTCCCTGATGAGGAGGGATATTGAGCATCTTTCATAAGGCTCCTAAGTATCTCTAGGCACCCCTCTTTCTTTTTTATTTTTTGAAATGTATTTGTTGAAGAAAACAAGTAGTTCATCCTGTAGAATTTCCCACAGTTTGGATTAATGCCACTCTCTTGTGCTTTTTCTGACTTCCCAAGTTGGATATCATTTCTTCCTTCTAAGAACTCTGCTCCCCACAGCAATTTCTAACCTTTTAACAGCACTGATTTTTAGACCAACTGGTTTTTTAAGTATGAGTGTGTACTTGCTCTCCTGAAAGAAGGACTAATACCCCTTTCATCTCTGTGTGACCTTCCACCTTCCACTCAAGACCCTAGACTATTTTGTAGACTAGAAACTCCATAATTTTTGTCAGACTATTGTTTGGTATGCTGTTAGGGTAGTACTTGAGCTGTGTGTAGACATACTGTTTGGAGAGAAAGCCTTGCCCAGGAAGGAAGGAAGGGTTAGGATTCTAGGCCTTGGAGTCAGAGATATTCACATTTGAGGCAAAATTTAACTGTTCCCTGACTGAATGACTTTGGGCAAGTCATTTGACTTCTCTGTGTTAGTCTGATTCTTAGTTTTAAACAATAAAAACTGATCCTAGTTGATTTAAGCAGAAAATGGGTTAATTATGGTAGTTTGCAGAGTAATCGTGAAGGATGGAAAGCAAGCCTTGAAGAAAAAAATCAAGAATGATATCTAAAACCACACCATGGACCTATCTTGGTGAGGAAATCACTGCCATCAACAACTTCAGCACTAGCAGCCACAGTTTGTACTGTTTGAGTTCCTGGTGATTCTCCACTTCAGTCAGGACTAGAAAGTATGCTGGTACTATCTAGAGACTGTTTAACAGACTACATTTAGTCTGTTAGTGTCCCAACAAACCCATCTCATTGTGATCTGATGAGTCAGGCTATATCAGTTCCAGAATTTGTCAGGTCCAGAATGAAAGTAAAACTTTTGGTTCTACCATTTATCTCCTTACCAAAAGGTGGGCAGAAAAGAGCCACATGCTTCCCTAGTTTTTCAGGAACTATTTCCAAGGTTCAGTATCTTCAGAAAATGACTTCAGTATTAGATGCAGAGCTATCTAGCAATGCCTCCATCAGGATTGTCACATAATTCTATACCAATTGGACCCCAGTCTCTTCAAAGCTAATTGGAAATACTAATTTGACCTAAGAGGTTAGTGATTCATAAAGCATTGTTATGTAGTATCCTCCCTCATTCTCATAAGAGCTCTAACTTAATTAATTCTTTCCTTTACTAAGCAAACTCCTATTGAACGTCCATTATGCTCTGGACACTGTGCTAGATGTTGGAGACACAGGAGTAAAGTAGACAGACATGGCACTTGTACCAACGGGACTTACAGTCTAGTGAAGACAAACTAGCAAATATACGATTATGAAGGTATATATGGTGGCTTTAAAATATGTCCACAAATTCTTTTATGCTCTTCTTTTCAAGAGGTGTGGGTTAGATTCAGTTTCTCACTTCTAACAGATAGAATGTAGCAGAAAGAATGATGTGTGACTTCCAAGACTTGGTCATAGAAGCATTGCAGTTTCCTTTTTTCTCCCTTTCTTGGATCACTTGCTCTGGGAGGATACAGTCAACATTTTGTTTACAACCTCATGTGAGATCCTAAGTCATAATCACCCACCTAAGCCACTCATGACCCACAGACACTGAGAACCAATAAACGTTTACTGTTTTCAGGCCTCTAAATTTTAGGGTAATTTGTTACACAGCAATATATAATTAATACAAGGTGTAAATACTATGAAACAGGAAGTACAGGGAACTATGAAAAGATATAGCACAGGATCTTAAGTTTAAAGAGTCAAATAAGTTCTTACTGAGGGATCAGTTAAACTGAGTCCTCAACAGAAAGGAGGAATTCCCCAGGATACAGGGATTGATATAAAAGGAACAATATTTTTGGTGCAGAGAAACTTTCATGTGAAGGTAGAGAGGAGAAAATAAACCTGATATTTTACTCCAATGGGAGTGAAGAAAAATATAGAGCCAAGAAGATCAGTTAGAAGACAGCTTCAGCCATTCATATGCAAAAGGATATTCATATGACATAGGGAAGTGGCAGTAGACGTTTGTAAGAAGTGAACGAGTCGGAAAGTTATTGGAGAGGTAGAATCAATAGATTGCATCTACCTTGAGATTATTTGAAAAGAAGTTGCAGGTATTCTCTTCTGGTAATGATTTTCTCCTTGAAGAGGATGTTAGGCCTCAGTTGCTGGGAATGCCTTCACCTGTGCTGCTAGAGGCTTCAGGGATTGCTTCATAGCCACAGAGAGAGAGCTGCCTTACACAAAGAAGTCACACCACTTCCCCAGTGGCCTACATTTGATGATTGACTAAGACATGAGCATAAAGGCCTGGCCAACTTGGCTGAACTCAGAACAACACTTAAGGATTATTATAGGTTCAGAACTCCCCTATGGGATTGACCAACACTGTCTCTGGGCCTGTCTCTGCTTCTTTCTCTTCCTTTATACAGGTATTAATCCCAAGAACACGTCTTCATAAATACCCTGCACACTAAACTCCATCTAAGAGTTTGCTTCCTTAGGAATCAACCTGTGACACGGTGTCTGTGGACTGAATCCTTGTAAGGTTGAAGGACTAGTATACTGGGAGTAACTGAGGTGGAAGGATGGGAGGGTATGGACACAGGGTGGAATGTCTTATAATTTCAGAGATGGAATATTCTAGATGGTGACAAGGACACAGGTGTGGCCAAGAGAGTGAGTGGCTAGAGTGAAATGAAAGGCAGGATCATTGAGGATGTGGAAGTCACCAAGAATTCACTAAGTCAATAAGTATTTTATTGAGGATCTACTGTATTAGCTATTCATTTGTGTGCAATAAATTACTCCCAAATCTAGAGACTTAAAACAACAAACATTTCTTATCTCACAGTATCTGTGAATCAGGAATCTGATTTGTCTCCATGGCTTCAGACAGTAAAGTCTGCCTGCAATGCAGGAGATCCAGGTTCAATCCTGGGTCAGGAAGATCCCCTGGAGAAGGAAATGGCAGCCCACTTCAGTATTCTTGCCTGGAGAAGCCCATGGACAGAGGAGCCTGGCAGGCTACCATCCATGGGGTCACAGAGTTGGACATGACTGAGTGACTAACACTTTCACTTCACTTCATCTAATTTGAGATAGAAAGAGACGTTATAAATTCTGAGAATTTTGAGGTGAGTGTGAGCAAGACAAGCTGCTTTTTAAAATTAATTTAGGCTTTAGGCTTCAGCCTTTGAAATTCCAGTTGGTTATTAGTCACAGATCTTCAACTTCAAATCTGCTTCCCTCCAGATGACTCAACTAGGGTAATCTGCCTGGGAAAATGTTCTTTTCTGGCCTCCTACAGCAATGCCCAGAGAAACAACAGGTCAATGCACACAAGCAGGCCAAGAACCAGATCTGGCCCTGGGCTTCAAAGTTCCTTACCTTTCCCCTGGACAAGTGTTTCTCAACCTTTTCTCTTTTTTGCATTATTGCTCCACTGAGGAGCCTTTTAAGACATCTCTTTCCTAATCTCTTTCTCCCCATGAAATCTGAATGACACAGATGAAGTGTATATCTGGTTCTGTACTGTTGTGTTTTGGAGGGTCACACACCACTGTAACATCCACCTCTAAGGAACAATATTCCTCCTGCCCCAGGTATTGATAAACCCAGGCTTTCCAGGTGGCTCAGTGGTAACAATGCAGGAGACACGAATTCAATCCCTGGGTCAGGAAGATCCCTTGGAGAAAGAAATGACAACCCACTCCTGTATTCTTGCCTGGGAAATCCCATGGACAGAGGAGCCTGGCAGGATATGGTCCATGGGTGGGGTGATAATCACTTACGTTGAGAATGCATCCCCTAATGCAAAGAAGCACCTCTGATGGTGAAGATTTTAGACATAAGGGAAGAGTCCATTGTGAGACATTTTAAATAAGAGTTGGGAGCTGGGAGGAGTTAGTCTCCCCCACCCCCACACACACCCCAAACCACATCAAGCTGGGAACATATGGCTGCTGCCAGAGAGAACTGTCACTGATACTTCACAAATCAGAGGTCAAGTTTGAGAATCAGTCTTTAGTGCTTGTTTATATATCCTTGATTGGGTCCACTGGAGCCCAGTGGTTCTTCTTGGGACTGAGAGTTGAGTTGCGCTCCAGGATGGCAGAGTAAACCCCACGCCGAAGGGGACCCCTGGGAAGTCCTCATTGTTCCATGAAACAAACATCCACGTGCCTCTCTCGCAGCAAGACCTAGCAATAGCTGTTTGGTGGAATCTTCCGTCTTCCATGGGTGTTCTAAGCAGTGCACCCCTGCTTCCCTCCCGCTGCTGTGGTTCTTCCAGTTATCTGCCAAGAGTAGCACGCACAGCCCTCCAGGAGGGCTACTTTCCCTAGTTCCATAAAGACTGCTTATTAGCTGGAAGGTAGTAATGAGGGGTGGGATGGGGAGGCTGCCCTGGAAAGTTAGACAGCTCCCCAGAGAGCAGCCTCTCTCAGAGCTGCACTGAGGGAGCTGAGGGGCTGTGCTTGGGCAATGGAGCCAGGGGAGATGGTGGTGCCTCCCTGTTTCTGCCCTCTGCCGCTCTCAGGCTGCCAGAAGCCAGGCAGGCTGCCATGGTCAGATGCTCTTCTTACCCAGGCTTTGGTTCACCTGAGCCTCCTCTCCCCACTGAGCAGCAGCAGACTGTCCACCTTCATTTCCAAGCCCATGTTTACAGTAGAGAGGATGGAGAGATAGATTGTATCTATTAAGAGAATCATTGAAGAGCTCTTAGGCTGGACTGTTCTATTTTCTCAGCTCTCAAGCAGACCCGGTCTCCCAGCATGGTCTCCAGTACAGTCTGATCTGGGAAGAAAACAAAAGCAGTGTGTTTGCCTTATTTCTTGGGGACTTATGTGGGAGGCCCATGTGATGGCCCCCAGTGCCTTGCATTCCCCTGGGCTCACTGGGAACTAAAGGCACTCCCCACCCCCCCCCCCCCCCCAGGAAGGAAACTTCCCGCAGTTTTCCTCACCCTTCCCCCCGGGGGCCCCCCCCTTTG
>ML663456.1:525562-538886 GCA_007570785.1 Antilocapra americana | reverse complement strand
ACACACACACACACACACACACACACACACACACACACACACACACATACACACACACACTGCTGAGGGGAAGCCAGTACTGGCTGGGAAAAAGGAGCAGGAGTGAGGGCAAGCAGACTGAAATGCTCTTCCTAAACCTAGTCATCTCTACATAGAACACAGAGCCAGAGAGCTGTGGACGGCTGTGTGCATATTTATGGGGGTGCGGGATAAAGTCAAGGGAGAAAGCCTTGTTGCAAATGGTGTTCTTTGCCCATGTAAGAGAGGGTGTGTGGTCTACATGAATGTCACTGAATCTCAGGCTGAACTGGGAAAGCCACCTGCTCCCTTTCAACCCAGAGGCACCTTTGACTGTCTAGTTCCATTCTCGCTTAGGGGGCTGGAGTTTGGGATAAGGATGGCACAGGATGGGACATACAGGCAGAAGTTCTTTAGACATTTCTTCTCTTCCCTTTCCTCTCTTTCTGGCTTCCGCACCCTCTCTTTCTCTCAGCTAGTTTAGGCAGCAATGTGGGGGAGGCAGCTATTATGAAAACACCAATGCAGGCATGATTTCTGGACCACAGATCAAAAGCTTAGCTAATAGTAGACACAGAAGACAGATTTGTCAGTTTTTCTCTTTCTCTTTTCTTTCCTTGTTTTGAGTGGGCCATAGCTGATCTGTCCCAGTCACCAATTTGGAACTTCCTAAAAAAGAAGAATGGAGATGGAATGGTCTTAAGGTTGAAAACAGGGTGCTGATTTACACTCTGACTACATGGGACAATGAGGTTATAATAAAACCAGATCTATACACATAGGATATCAGTTACATGTGGAATCTAAAATATTACACAAAGGAACTTATGTACAGAAATATACTCAGAAACACAGAAAACAAATTTAGGATTACTGAAGGGGAAAGGGGGAGGGATAAACTAGGAGTTTGAGATTAGCAGATACACACTACTATATATAAAAGAAACAACAAGGACCTACTGTATATTCAGTATCTTGTAATAAACCATAATGGAAAAGGATATGTATATATTATAACTGAACCTGGCAACCCACTCCAGTATTCTTGACCAGAAAATCCCATGGAAAGGGCACTTTGGCAGGCTACAGTCCACAGGGTTGCAAAGAGTCAGACATGACTTAAGCAACAGCACATATGCACATAACTGAATCACTTTGCTGTACACCAGAAACTAACACAACACTGTAAATAAACTTCAGTGAAAAAAAAAAAAAACAGGTTTATCCAATCGGCATGTGGGCTTTGTGAAAGTCCATTCATACACAGACTGGAGCAGGCAGCGGTTCACAGATGATAGCCACCAAATGGTCACGCTGAAGTGATTGGCAATCACTTGGTCTGGTTCTTCAGAAAAACAGATCTAACCTTAATCAAAGAAGGCTGCTTGGAGGAAGTGATGATATAAAGGAACTTTAAGGGAAAGGTTTGATAACCTGATTTTCAAGAAGCAGAAAAAGATACTAAGGGAAAGGAATGGTCTGGTTCAGAGCTTACAGAAAACTTAGAGAGTAGGGATGGGAAGGTCTGACAGTTTTCTCAGGAAGAATACCTGAAATGAAATGGATGCTAGGGCCAGCTCCCTAGCCCTTGATTGCATTATATGATAGCAAATGTCCCAAAGTCTGCACCCTCACTGAGTATGTCCTTACTCTCTCTGCTTTTCTGCCTGTAAAATCCAGCTGTCAGAAATGGGACTGAGATATGTTCCTTCCAACTGAAATGTAAAGGGGGAAGGGTGAATGTATTACCTCTTCCAAGGAGATTGGCATTTTGACAAAACCAACAGTTCTTAATAACAGGAATTCAGGTAGGAGCTACCCAAAATTGTTCTGAGGAGTGAAGAAATTTTCTCCATCCCTTAAAGTCACAGCAATATTGCTGGAGCTCTCTGTGCTTCTGATTCATCATCCCCATAATGGGCATTACAGAATTATTGGCTTCCCAGTGTTATTCTGAGGACTAAATGAGATAATTACTGTGTATAAAGTGTTTTGCACAGTGCTTGGCACATCATAAGAACTCAGCAAATATTAGATCTTTGTCTTGATTACACTTTCTACTCATAGTGCCAGCCCTGAAAAAAATACACATATTCTTATGATGGGTGCTGTCAGCCCTATATAATTTTTATATGTAGGTTGCTCTTCCAGTTGTGCCATGAGCTAGAGAAGGTACAGAGAGGCTCTAATTATCTTGCATAAGGGAATCCTAAACAGATTACTCTTTTCAGTGGGAAAAGGTGAAGAGCATGCCATCAAAATGTGTCATTCAAGAACATCCTAAGAGTGTGGCAAGAGTATATGGAGTATAGGTTAAGGACTTGGGACTCTGCAGACTGGGAGACCAGGGTTTGAGTCCTAGCTCTGCCACGTATTAGCTTTATGACCCTTAAGATGACAGTGTGAAAAAATGAAGACCAAACAAGTAAGAGCAAGGCAACGCTATTCTGAACTACTACAAGACAATCAGTCACTGTTGTTTAGGCTGAGGCAGGCAGAGGGGTGAGAAAGTTTTCGAGTGGAAAAAGGAAAGGCCTTGAGTATATGCCCTGATTGGAGGCTGTTGGCGTGGGAACATTGAGAGCAGGGTAACTAGAAGCAGGGCATCCTATGTGATTGATTAGAGGTGATATTTGGCTTTCTTTGGTTTGTCCCAAGTTGGAAGCTGGAAAAAAAATTAGAGGAGCTGTCAGTTAATAATCTGGTCCTGGCCGTTGGGGGCTGACTGTTACAAGGATCAGTTTTGGCTGGCTAGATTATACAAGAGATAGAAGTCTGACTACGATCAAGTTTGACTTATAGCAGGCTGCCTTACGGGCTGGTTATTGAAGATGAGAATTTGGTTTCCTGGGCATTTGCTGTAGGTTATGGGTGAGAGTTTTATTTTCATATATGATATGGTCATTGTCTATTTGTATAATCTGTCTCTCATCACTTAACTTCTCTGAGCATAGGTTTCCTCAATTTAAATGGGCCATTAAAACTTTGAATTTCAGGATGAAGTGAAATTTGTCCATTAACAGTTTAGCACCAAATCTGGAACATAAGTTCCCATTGTTTTGGTTTTTTTTTTGATTTTTAAACTAAAAAAAAAATTCTATTTATGTATTTTGGCTGCACTGAGTCTCCGTTGCTTTGCTTGGGCCTTCTCCCTTTGCAGTGAGTGGGGGCTATTCTCCATTGTGGCACACTGGCTTCTCATTGTAGCAGCTCCTCTTGTCGCAGAGCTCAGGCTCTAGGCACGTGGGCTTTAGTAGTTGCAGCACGTGGGCTGGATAGTTGCAGTTCATGGACTCTGGAGCTCGGGTTCAGTAGTTGTGGCCCACGGGCTTAGTTGCTCCAATGCATGTGGAATCTTCCTGAACCAGGGATCGAACCTGTGTCTTCTGCATTGGCAGGCAGACTCCTGTCCACTGTGCCACCAGGGAAGTCCAAGTGCTGACTGTCTTATAACTAAATCCTTACATAAGAGAATGTAGTTGACTGGTACCTCTTAGAGTGGGAGGAGGGCAATGTTAGTGGGAAGAAAAGGAAACCCTAGTGAACCCTACAGAAAGTATCAAATATATAATCACCAACAATAGCAAGAGCTAACGCATATCACACTTACTGTGAGCCAGACACTATTCCAAGTAGGCTACCTACATTGACTCATTTAACCCTTATGACCACCCCATGAGGTAGATACTACTGACACCATCATCCTCATCTGACAGACGGAGGAAACTTTGACACAAAGAGGTTAAGAAACTTGTCCAAGGTTACACAACTACTGTGTGGGGCCAGGTAGTCTTGCGATGACAGTCTGTGGTTTTACCAGTTCTGCTGTTCTCACAAGAGATTAGACATGATGAAGTTACAAACAGCTTCAGGAAAGAACTGGATAAAAATTTAAGTATTTCCCCATAGACTAAATAAAGGAGATCACAGGGATGTTTAGAATATCCTGAGTCTTTGAGGCTGACATCAATGGAGGGCATCTCACACATGTCCCTCCAGATAACACCTGTTTTAAGTCTGACCTTGATCTCAATTGGAACCCATTTTCTCAGAAGCTTTGTCTGAGCCTCCAAAGCGTGTTAGCCCCTCCCCCACCCCTACTCCTTCCCCATTCTTATCACAATAGATAAGGTATGGAATTATTTATACCATATCTGTCTTCCACACTAGACAGATTGAGCAAGTGGGCCTGTTTTGCTTATCATTGTATCCCCATCACCTAGCCTAGGGTCACCAACCTATGGCCTCTGGGCCAAATTTAGCCCAAAGTCTGTTTTCTTCTAATAAATTGAGACTGGCACATAGCCACACCATTTACATATCATCTATGATTTCTTTCACACTAAAATGGCAGAGTTGAGTAGTTGCAAGAGACTATGTGGCCTGAAAGCCTAAAAAATATTTAGTATGTGGCTTCTACAGCAAAATTTACCAGTTGCTGACTCGCTCGTGGATATGCTAAGTTGCTTCAGTCTTGTCTGACTTTTTGTGACCCTATGGACCATAGCCTACCAGGCTCCTCTGTCCATAGGATTCATCTCCTGGCAAGAGTACTGAAGTGGGTTATCATGCCCTCCTCCAGGGGATCTTCCTGACCCAGAGATTGAACCTGCCTCTCTAAAGTCTCCTGCATTGGCAGGCAGGCTCTTCACCACTAGAACCATCTGGGAAACCTAGCTCATGGATACTTAACAGATATCTGTTTAAAGGATGGATATACTTACTATTTATTCATTTATTTAACACATAAATTTACATGGCACTTACTGTAGTCAGACACTGTTCCAAGTGCTATACAAGTATAATTCATTTATTCCTCATAATAATCCAATAATATCCATGGCATTATTATTCCCATTTTACAAAGGAAAACAGTAGGAAACAGAGAGGTTCAGTATCTTGCCTCAAATTAAATACATTGTAGGTAGCTAGGCTAGGATTCAAAACTCAGGCTTTCAGGCTCCCAACCCCAGGCTATCTACACCATGTTAACTGACCATGGATGGGATCTAGTTTTTCTAGTGTTCCAATGAGAAAACTGCTGGATGGTTTTAAGAAGGGGAAGGCTGTGGAAAAGGAGATAAAGTGGTCTCACTCCACATAGTCCCTAGGACTTGATTGATGACAAGGACATGCTAAAAAGAACAAATTAGCAAAGCATCGTTTGGCTCTCACCATGGCTAAGAGAAACAAATAAGCATTCTCTAAAAATAAGCTATCACCCTACCCGGGACTAGCTAACACCACTTATTTTAGAGCACTCTGAGGCTGAGCCAGTTTGTTACACTCTATCACATGTGCAAACACCCCACCTCTCCCCTACTGTAGCCAACTGACTTCAAATGTATCCCACCATAGAACAAGACAAGAACAAATGATTGGTTTGGTGCTAATTCATCCCACTCCTGTAAAAACAAAAAGTGAGTGTATTATATGGCTGCTGTGTTAAATATTTCCTCTTCCTGTCTCCATAGTATCTGGGCTGTATGCCAGTTGTTAGTAGGGAGGGGTAGCAAATGCCATCAAATGGAGTTATAGCTCTAAAATACAATGCTGGGCCACCAATTAGTCATTGTTGATGGCTTGACTTCTCTGTGGTTTGCTGGAGGAAGTCAACTTGTTGACAAGGCTTGGGAGAACTTGTTTCATGTGCCTGAGGGTGAGGGGTCAACGGAAGTAGCTAGTTAAGAAAGAACAGTCTGAGAAACCAAGTAAAGTTTGTTCTTCTCTTCCTAGTAAGACAAGCAAGATGCCAGGATTCTACATCCATGCTGGGGGCCTGGGCTGGGAACCAGGGTTGAGTTTGGGGTTCGACCCACCTGGGGGCATCACAGCTTGAAGTCAAAGGTGATCCAAAAGCCAGTGGTCAAGGCAGAAGCTGAACATTAAATCCAATCGGACAGCCCAACTGAAGAGCCAATTCCGTTTGGCACACCAAAGGGAGAGAATCTGTGCTCTTTGTTAGCGAGAAAACCAGACACAGTAGACCAGAGCAAGAGGGTTTGGGAGAGAAAGTCAGAGGCAGGAGCTATAGACCTTTCCTGAGCTCTTGGGACAGCTTTGCAGAAGCTTCTTATTGGGTGACTGGGCCTTGGCTTTGAGTAGGGATGACCGTCCTACCACCAGCAAAGAGAGGCAATATAGTCAAGTGGTTGGCAGTATACTCCAGCATCAGACTGCCTGAAAGTACATCTCAGCTGCGCTGCCTATTAGCTGTGTGGCCCATGGTTAGTCACTTCACCTACACTTACCTTGGCTTCCATATCTGTGAAATAGAAATAAAAAACACTTACTTAGCAGGGTTGAAAAAATAAGTAAGATATCATGGTAAGTGCTTAACACACATGAGCAATAAATGTTGCTTAATGTTATTTTGGGGCTTTCCAGGTAGCTCAATGGTAAAGGATCCACCTGCCAATGCAGGAGATGCAGGTTTGATCCCTGGGTCAGGAAAATCCCCTGAAGGAAGAAATGGCTACCCACTCCAGTATATGTGCCTGGAAAATTCCATGGACAGAGGGGCCTGGTGGGCTATAGCCCATGGGGTTGCAAAGAGTACAACACAACTTAGTGACTAAAATGTGTGTGTGTATGTGTGTGTGTGTGTGTGTATTAGTTGCTCAGTTATGTCCGACTCTTTGTGACCCCATGGACTGTAGCCCACCAGACCCCTCTGTCCAAGTATACTGGAATGAGTTGCTGTGCCCTCCTCCAGGGGATCTTCCTGACCCAGGGATTAAACATGGCTCTCCCGCATTGCAGCCAGACTCTTTACTAACTGAGCCACCAGGGAAGCCCTTTTATAAACTATTTGGGATTCTCCAGGCCAGAATACTGGAGTGGGTAGCTATTCTCTTCTCCAGGGGATCTTCCCAACTCAGGGATCGAATCCACGTATCCCCCACTGCAGGCGGATTCTTTAGCATATATATAATTTTTGGCATTCCCTCATGGTCCAGTGGCTAAGACTCCACACTCCTAATGCAGTGGCCTAGGTTCAATCCCTGATCAGGAAGCTAGAACCCACATGCTGCAACTAAAGATCCTGCATGACAAAATGAAGATCAAAGATCCCAAATGTTGCAACTAAAATCTGGAGCAGAAAATCAATAAATATCTTAAATATAATAATAAATATCTTAAATATTTATTTAAATATTAATAAATATCTTTAAAATATATTATTTATTTATTTTTTAAATTTTTTCTTTTACATTATCCTGTTGGTTTTGCCATACATTGACATGAATCCACCATGGGTATACATGTGTTCCCCTTCCAGAACCCCCCTCCCACCTCCCTCCTGATATATTATTTTTATTTTTTTAATTTATTTTTTATTAGTTTTGCCATACAATGACATGATATCGCCATGGGTTTACATATGCTCCCCCTCCAGAACCCCCCTCCCTCCTCCCTCCCAATTCCCTCCCCCTGGGAAATCTCGGTGCACCAGCCCCGAGCATCAATACTGGGCTGGCGATTGATTACACATATGATAATTAACATGTTTCAATGCCATTCTCCCATAACATCCCACCCTTGCCCTCTTCCACAGAGTCCACGAGACTGTTCTATACATCTGCATTCCTTTTGCTGTCTCGCATGCTGGGTTCTCGTTACCGTCTTTCTAAATTCCATATATATGCGTTAGTATACTGTATTGTTGTTTTTCCTTCTGGCTTACTTCACTCTGGATAATAGGCTCCAGTTCCATCCACCTGAGGAGAACTGATTCAAATGAATTTTTTTTAATGCTGAGTAATATTCCATTGTGTATATGTACCACAGCTTTCTTATCCATTCGTCAGTTGATGGGCATCTAGGTTGCTTCCATGTCCTGGCTATTGTAAACAATGTGGCGATGAACATTGGGGTACACGTGGCTCTTTCAATTCTGGTTTCCTCGGTGTGTATGCCCAGCAGTGGGATTGCTGGGTCATATGGCAGGTCTATTTGCAGTTTTTTAAGGAATCTCCACACTGTTCTCCATAGTGGCTGTACTAGTTTGCATTCCCACTCCAGCATTTATTGCTTGTAGATTTTTGGATTGCAGCCATTCTGACTGGTGTAAAGTGGTACCTCATTGTGGTTTTGATTTGCATTTCTCTGATAATGAGTGATGTTGAGCATCTTTTCATGTGTTTGTTAGCCAGTTTTATGTCTTCTTTGGAGAAATGTCTGTTTAGTTCTTTGGCCCCCTTTTTGATTGGGTTGTTTATTTTCCTAGAATGGAGCTGCAGGAGTTGCTTGTATATTTTTGAGATTAATTGTTTGTCCGTTGCTTCATTGGCTATTATTTTCTCCCATTCTGAAGGCTGTCTTTTCACCTTGCTTATAGTTTCCTTTGTTGTGCAGAAGCTTTTAATTTTAATTAGGTCCCATTTGTTTATTCGTGCTTTTATTTCCAGTATTCTGGGAGGTGGGTCATTTATTTATTTTTTAATTTTTTTCTTTTACATTATCGTGTTGGTTTTGCCATACATTGACATGAATCCACCATAGGTATTCATGTGTTCCCCTTCCAGAACCCCCCCTCCCACCTCCCTCCCGATATATTATTTTTAAAAAGCACATCACTTAGGCTCAGACAAAAGATCAGTGTAAATCAGTTCCATGCAAAACCTGTGTAATGTATACACCCTGACTTGAAATCCACAAGCAGGCATCATCAATAGGAGGCAGGGGTTGACCTACTGCTTCCACTCCTGGGGCTGGCTCTGCCAAGGGCACTGCTGTGCAGGCCAACTGGCAGCAGAAGGGCAGGGCAAGTGAAATCATTCTTTGATCTCACCTTTTGGAGGGGATTTTCTCTTTCCCAACCACTGTGATTCCTCCAGCTGAGCAGGTCCTGTCAGCCCGAAACAGAAAAGCCCCATAAACAAAGGTGCTGGAGACTTAATGTTCTCCACTATCAAGAAATATCAGGACTTCCCAAAGAAAGCCTGGTCACACACATCACTGGAAGATGTAGGAAAGTATAAAGGTAAGGTATGAATTGGGAGGCCTTAGAATTTCACTGTAAGGTGAGGCTGCTTGGTAGAGAAATCGTTAAGGGCAAGGCCCTTGGTTACACTGCAGGCAGACATCTTTGCCATTCTTCCTGTTTTGCAAAGTGTTTAGGCCAGTGTTTCTTTAAAGTGTATTTCCCTCACCACTTACATCAGAATCTACAGGGGGGAACTAGATAAAAATGCAGATTCTGAACCCCTGGAGTTCTGACTCATGAAGCTCAGCACTTTTAATGAGTTTTCAAGTGGATTGTTATTCCATTATGTAATTTTTGAACAGACAACACATTTACATGGCACAAAACTTTAAAAATATAAAAAGTGCATAGGGTGAAAGTGTCTCTCCCATCCCTGTCAACAGTTGCCCATTTCTGACCTTTCCCCATCCCTACCTGCCATACAAACCTAGGTTACCACTGATATTCATGTCTTAAGAATCCTTTCAGAGGTTCTTTATCAGATATTTTATCAGATATCAAGCAAAACAAATACATGTCTTTCACTTGCCTTCAACAAAAGTTAGCACTCTTCACATTTAGCATTCTTCATATTTAAAAATACATAGAGATAAACAACAAGGTCCTACTGTATAGCACAGGGAACTATAGTCAATATCTTATGATAATTTATAAAGAAAAAGAATCTGAAAAATAATATATATATATATATTCATATTGTTGTTGTTTAGTCACTAAGTTGTGTCCAAATCTTTTGTGACCCTATGGACAGAGCCCTCCAGGCTCCTCTGTCCATGGGATTTCCCAGGCAAGAATACTGGGGTGGGTGCTATTTCCTTCTCCAGGAGATCTTCCCAACTCAGGGACTGAACCTACATCTCTCACTTGGCAGGCAGATTCTTTACCACTGAGCCACCAGGGAAGCCCCATTATTCATATACATACATATATATGTATATGTGTGTGTGTGCATATATATATTATATATATATTATATATTCATATATATATATATATGAATCACTTTGCTGTATAACAGAAACTAACACGGCATTGTAAATCAACTGTACTTCAACAATAAAATAAAATAAATACATACATAACTTAAAGATCTCTCCACATCTGACGTCCTTACCAGTTTTCACAACTGTATACTATTCCATTGTATAGATGGACAAGACTATTTCACCAGTCGCTTTTTGAGGAACACTTGGATTGTTACCAATCCTTTGCAAACTAATACAATAAACAGATATATGGAATTACCCTATACATCCATTATCTTCAGATGTAGGATACATTTCCAAAACTAGAGTTCCTTCTCTGACTGATTCTGATGCACAGTGGAATTTAGGAACCACTGGCTTAAGGGTTGCTGATGTGATAGGACTAATTTATCTTTGATTAAACTTTTATGTTAAAATTCATAGAATGGCATAGCAGGAGGGACTCTTAGACACTTCCTCATTTTGCAGATGAGGAAATTGACTCTCAGGGAATCAACATGCTTGAGGTTACACAGCATGTTGGTAGCAGAGCTGAAACAGGAATGCAGGTCTCATCACTTATAGGCCAGTGTTCTGCTTTGTTGTTCGTGTTCAGTCACTCAGTCATGTGTGACTCCTTGTGACCCCATGGACTGCAGCATGCCAGGCCTCCCTGTCCTTCACCATCTCCCAGAGCTTGCTCAGACTCATGTCTATTGAGTCAGTGATGCCATCCAACCATCTCATCCTCTGTCATCCTCTTCTCTTCCTGCCTTCAATCTTTCCCAGCATCAGGGTCTTTTCCAGTGAGTAGGCTCTTCCCATCAGGTGGGCTGTTAGTCAACAAGCAAATGTGGAGTGCCCAGGTCAGTGTATGAAGGTCCCTAGCTGGAACAGATAGGAGACACAAGGGGAAAGATAATGCAGCATAGCTGGTGTCTTGGAATGGCAACTTTTCAGATAATATCAGTATTAAACAAAATGTCCTATAAAGTAGTGTGAGCCACGGACCTCTTTCCACAAAACAGAGAAAGGCCAATGGTTCTCTATGCATCTAATTAAGTCCAAATTCTGGGAAAAGGAAAAACTTTGAGTGTCCATGCAGTTTTTATAAGGGGCTTAAAGCAGTGACTTGATACTGAAGACCAAACTCCTGGAGAGATAATTTGGGGTTGGTAAATCTCCATGAAGGTGCCATTCTTACTCTGTAGATCCATTTTATAGCATATAGACAGGCTTATAGAGAAAACCAAAGTCTTCTAAACTTTTTTTTAAAAAAATGTTTATTTCTTTTTGGCTGTGTGCAGGCTTTTCTCTAGGTATGGCAATCAATCAGGGGCTGATCAGTCAGCCTGCTGAGCACAGGCTCTAGGTCACATAGGCTTCAGTAGGTGCAGCTCTGGGCTCTAGAGTACAGGCATAACAGTTGAGGCACACGGGCTTAGTTGCCCCGCTGCATGTGGGATCTTTCCAGATCAGCGATCAAATCCATGTCTCCTGCATTGGCAGGCAAATTCTCTACCACTGAGCCATGAGGGAGTCCAACCAAGGTCTTCTACAAGGAACAAGTGACCTCTCAAAGTCCTCCTACCCCCAAATCTCCTGCCCGACATTAGAGGTTTATATTTTTCAGTTATGGTCTCTATGAGATGCTTGCTGTTTCTATTTGTATTCATCATGGATGGTGTCATTGCAAACCTTGCTGGGAATTCCCTGATGGTTCAGTGGTTAGGACACAGCACTTTCACATCCAAGGGTTCCATCCCTGGTCAGGGAACTAAGATCCCACGAGATGTGTGGTTTGGCAAAAAAGAAAACCTTGTTAATCTTAAAGCTTTACAGATTGTTTTGTAGCAACTTCAACCTTTTTCTATCTTAGCCAATTAAAGGGAGTGTGTGTGTGTGTGTGTGTGTGTGTGTGTGTGTGTGTGTGTGTGTGTGCATGCGCGTGTGCTTAAAATCAGGCTAAATATCTTGTGAGGCTTTGCACAGAGTGGCAGGACAACGTGTCTGTTGTCCTTAGGTCTGATTTCAACATTAAAGGGGCAAGTATCCTAGTTGAAGAGCTCAGACAGGCATCAAGGAGCCTGGGATTTTGAACTGCAGGGGCTGTATGCACCAGCCAGAGAAGATGCATTCTTTATCCCATTATCAGCCACTCTCCAGTCCTAATTTCGATGAGAACAAGATGATTGTTTAGTGGAGTGCTCCTCACTCCACAGCTTAATGACCCATAGCTCTAATAGCCTCCCTTTTATGTGGTCAGCAATCACTTGAGTTTCCTGAGAGAGGGGAGTCGGGGAGAGAGCCTGCAGGAAGCAGCAGGTAAAAGAAGCTGAAGAAAATTAAATTGTATGTTCTTCAACTCTGAACCATCAATGACCTAAGAGAACCAAGAGAGCCCAGAGCTTGGAGACCTTCAGCCACCACTCCCAAGCAAGAGCGTGAATGAGGAGGGCATCAGTCTCACAGTGTTGAGCCAAGACCTGCTCAACTGTTGAAATCATTTGACAGCCTTCTCCCAGGTCCTATAGAGGCATTCTAGACCCTAGGCCTCTCTTAAAGTACAGTTCTTAGAACACATCTATGAGAACATCTTGAAAGCTGTGAAAAAACACTTCTCCTCAGGGGCTTCTGGGTTAGTGAATATGTGAAGATCTGGGGAAAGCCCTTTCAGCATACCTTGCCCTGTGCATCTCTTCCATCTGACCATTCCTAAGTTATATTCTTTTTATAATATAACAGGTAATCTAGTTAAAAAAGCTTCACCTCAGACCACTGAATCAGAATCTCTGGCAGTAGGACCCAAGCATCTGCATTTTCCTCACATTTACTGGGTAAATCTGTGATACCATAAAAGAAAACTGTTGCTCTTACTATGAGAAGGCTTTCTGAAGGGGATCCTACTCCTTCTGCTCAAACATGCTTCAGTGTCATATTCATGTACAGATACCATGATAATGGCAAAACTTGTTAACTGAGCATACTCTATGTCAGCCTCTGTGCTAAGAGCTTTGGGTGTTACTATTGCATATATAAGCCTTGAAATTACCTAGTGAGGCAAAGGATATTATCTGCATCTCACAGATGAGAAGATAAAGAATTAAGACATAGAAGCAACCTAAATGTCCCTCGACACATGAATGCATAAAGAAAATGTGGTACGTGTATACATTGGAATGCTACTTGGCCATAAAAAAATGAAATAATTCCATTTGCAGCAACATGGATGGACCTAAAGATTATCATGCTAATAAAAAAGTCAGAAAGAGAAATACTGTATGAAATCACTTATATTTGGCATCTAAAATATGACACAAATGAACTTATTTACAAAACAGAAACAGATTCA
>ML663456.1:490904-525162 GCA_007570785.1 Antilocapra americana | reverse complement strand
ATATATATATATATATATACATATAAATCACTTTACTATACACCAGAAACTAACACAACATTGTAAATCAGCATTACTTCAATAAAATAAATTTAATAAAATAATATCATTTCAAAAATCTTCTAAAAGGACTTCCCTGGTGGCTCAGAGGGTAAAGCATCTGCCTGCAATGCAGGAAACCTGGGTTCGATCCCTGGGTTGGGAAGATCCCCTGGAGAAGGAAATGGCAACCCACTCCAGTATTCTAGCCTGGAGAATGCCATGGAGAGAGTAGCCTGGTAGGCTACAGTCTACGGGGTCGCAAAGAGTTGGACTCGGACTCGACTGAGCGACTTCACTAAAAAACAAAAACAAAATCTTCAAGAAAAAAAAAAAGAAGATAGAGGCTTGAAGGTGTGAAGGAAAAACAGCTAGTAAGTAACAGAGCTGGGATTCAAACCAGTCTACCCATCTCCAAAGGCCATGATCTGAGTCTTTACTATATCCTGTCTCAAACAATCATTATAAAGCTAGTTCTAATAGTAATCATGCCAAGTGACTTCAGTCATGTCCCACTCTTTGCAACCCTCTGGACTATAGCCTGCCAGGCTCCTCCTCTGTCCATGGGATTTGGGTGGCAATGCCCTCCTCCAGGAGATCTTCTCGACCCAGGGATCAAACCCCTGTCTCTTACATCTCCTGCACTGGCAGATGGGTTCTTTACCACTCGCGCCACCTTGAAAGCCCCTTCTAATAATATGTAGCAGCTCTTAAAAGATGTTACAAAATGATCAGATGAGGAGTCGTCAGTAGAATGGATGAAGACAGCCTCTCTGTAACATCGTTTTGTCAACAGATCGTTTTTTTTTTCAAATCTTTCTCCTGGCCTCATGTACTATCTTTGGCACTCACTCCTACTTGCTAAAGGTAAATCAGACTCATTTGCTTAACTGACTTTTCAGCATTCTGGAGACTTGATATTTGTTTGGGTTGATGCTCTGTTACAAAAGTGAGTGAATTCAGAGCCTGCTTTCCACATACCAGATGCTTGATATATACTCTGAATGAGCAACCCACTCCAGTATTCTTGCCTGGAGAATTCCATGGACAGAGGAGCCTGGTGGGCTGCAGTCCATTGGGTCACAAACAGTCGGACACAACTGAGTGACTAACACTTTCAGTTCACTGAACGCTTGTTGTCCAACTGTCAACCTGGCTGACTCAATGTTTGCTTTAGCTAAGTTCTCTAATTATCACTTTTACAAAGTCAGTGCTGGATATCTGGTTGTGTATTTATGTTGAGTCCCAGGAAAAAGTGTGATGACATAAATCATTACTATTTTAAAAATAGAGTGCCACTATTTTACAGTTCAACCAATTACTTCATAATGCGTTGCTTTTTGAAAACATCAACCACCACAGTCCACCAGCATGCCAGCCTTCAAGGGGCTGACACAGACCTGCTTTTAGAAACTGGCCTATCTGAAAATGAGGACAGGTTAAATGTGGGATCTTTGACAGGTTCTTTCCTCCTCTCTGTGTCTCAACTGAAATAGCAGAACCTTGGATTAGATGACAGATAAAGGTCCTTCTATCTTGAACAGTTTAGAGTGAAACATCCAAAGTAGCCAATCTTCCAGAATAACCTTCACACTAGTACTCTTATTAGTTAGCTACAGGCTCAACTGCTCTAATAAAGGACTCCAAAATAATGTATTTTCAATGAGTCAGAAGTTTTTTTTTTCACTCAGTTAATAATCCAAGGAGGTGGTCCAGGGCTAACATAGAGGTTTGGAGATACTAAACGCACAGGCTTCTTCTATTTTGTTGCTCCCCACCTTGTTAACATTCTAGCTAATAGGAACAGACCACATGGCCAGTGAAAGGCATACTCCATTCTTTTATGCTTCCCATGTTATTGATATATGATTGCCATACAGCACAGTGTAAATTTAAGGTGTACAGCATGATTTGACTTACATATATCATGCGTTGATCATCACATTTTCAGATTAGTGAGCATCTATCATCTCAGATAGATACAACATTAAAGAAATAGAAAAAGTACACTTTTTCCTTGTGATGGGAACACTTAGGATTTACTCTTTTAACCACTTTCATAAATAACACTTGGCAGTGTTAATTATCTTTATCTTGTTGTACATTATATCCTTAGTACTTATTTACCTTATCAATGGAAGTTTGTACCTTTTGATTACCTTCATCCTATTCTCCCATCCCCCACCCCAGCCCTACCTCTGGTAACTATAAATCTCATCTTTCTCTGTGAGTTTGTTTTTCTCTTGTTTTCTGAACTGTAATTGACCTACAACACTATGCTAGTTCCTGTTACACAACACAGTGATCTGGTATATACACATTTCAAAATTATCATCAAGATAAGTCAAGTTACTATATGTGACTGTACAAAGATGTTACATGGTTTTTGACTATATTCCCCACACTGTACATTTCATACCTGTGACTCATTTTGCAACTGCAAGTTTGTATCTCTTAATCTTCCTCACCTATGGAGAGGAATGGAATATATGCTTCTTTCTTTTAAGGGCACAACTGCAAACACCCATTCTACTTGAGTCCAATTGACTAAAAACCCAGTCACTTGGCCACATCTAGCTGCCTGGGATATTGGAAAATGCGATCTTTACCTTGTCTATCATATGCAGTTAAAGCTCCTATTACTACTGAAAAACCTTGAGGATAGATATTGTGGAGAGTTGACAAGCAGCCTCTGGCAGAGCACTACATTATGAATGAGTAATCTTGCTTATCTCTTTCCCCTTGTTTCACTGGCTTGCTGTGCTACTCACTGGCTTTTACCAAGCAAAAGGAGTTCTTTTTGTTTTATTTTTTATTGAAGTACAGTTGATTTATAATATTGTGTTAATTTCAGGTGTATACCACAGTGATTCATTTATAAACATGAACATACATATATGCTTTTTCCAATTATTTTCCTTTACAGGTTATTACAAAATATTGAGTACAGTTCCCTGTTATACAGTAGGTCCCTGTTAGTTATCTACTTTGTATATAGTAGTGTGTATATGTTAATCCTAACATCCTACTTTATCGCCCCCCCCACCCTTCTTTTCCCATTTGGTAACCATAAGTTTGTTTTCTGTGTCTATGGGTCTATTTCTGTTTTGTAAATAAGTTTATTGGTATCATTTTTTTAAAGATTCCACATATAAGCGATCACATGATATTTGTCTTTCTCTTTCTGACTTACTTCACTTAATATAATAACCTCTAAGTCCATCCATGTTGCTGAAGATGGCATTATTTCATTCTTTTTTATGGCTGAGTAACTCTATCTTTATCCATTCATCTGTTGATGGACATTTAGGTTGTTTCCATGTCCTGGCTATTGTACATGGTGCTGCAATGAACATTGGGGTGCATGTTATATCCCCAGGAGTGGGATGGCAGGATCCCGAAATGGTAACTGTACTTTTACTTTTTTTTTTTTTTAAGGAAACTCCGTAGTGACTGTACCAATTTACATTCCCACCAACAGTCTCCAGCATTTGTTATTTGTAGACTTTTTCATGCTGGCCCTTCTGACCAGTGTCAGATGATACTTCATAGCGGTTTTTAATGATTAAGCCAGAAGGTTCTTGATGAAAGGGGTCAGACTAAGTCCTATGGTCTGCTATGAAATGGCCTTAAGTAAGCCTCAAGTGGGCTTTGGCTCCTAGAGGGATAAAATATCTGTTCTCTAAGCTGCTATCCTCTGTAAAGTCTGATTGAGCTGCTGGAGGGGGCCTCCAGCAACTTTGAATGAATTTGATCCTTCAGTTGAATTCAAACCATAGGCATTGTTTCTAGGGTGTTAGTAAGAACTGGTTACCATGTTCCTTTTCGGTCCATTTATTTGTATCAACATAAATGTTATTTATTGGTATTGGATATTATAAAGAGCATGGGTTTGGGTATCAGATCAGTGTGGCTTTGAAGAAGTTGTAACCCCTCTGAGCTTTAGTTTCCTCATTTGTTAAACTACAGTAAAGTCATCTAATTCAAGGAATGGTTGTGAGAATTATGTGACTCAGAAACTATGAAATTACCCAGAGTATTGTGCACATTAGGCACCTAATACACATTCTCTTTATTGACACCAACAATTAACATGAATGATTCACTTGCTAATTTCCTACTGTGCATGTGCCAGGCACTGAGCTAGCTAGCTTCCATGCCGGGGTCCAGCCTCGGCAGGGTCCGGGGGTCTTGAGGGATGAGTGGCGTCGGCGGAAGAACTGAGCTGAGTCGATGTGTGGTGATGGAGCAGTCTCTCGTTTATTGTTGTTGGTTTGTGGGATGATGGAGAAGTCTCTCCAAAAGGAGATGGAGAAGTCTCTCAGTTTATTGTTGTTGGCTTACAGTTTTATAGCCAAAAGACATCCCCATTTCATCATTACATCACCTATCATTCTATACAATTTTTTGTTTTCAACCTTCCATAGCAACCTTATCATTGAGCTCATTCCCCAATCTATCATGAAACATTGCCCTTACAGAAGTCAGATTTTTATGTAATTAGATTTAACAATAGTATGTTTACCATTTGAATGTCTTCAGTATACTTCATTCAATCATGATAAGTACATCAACCTAAGTAGAAAGGTTACATTTCTCTTATCAGGTACAACTATGTAGAAGCTAGAGGGAAGGGCTTAAGCTTGAGACTGTTTATTCTAGTAACCTACTTCAGTTCTTACAAGGAAAGAGGAAAGAGGACAAAGAGACAGTTTAGAAAGAGCAAAGAGGACTAAGACAGTTTAGGAAGAAGACTAAGAGACAGTTTAGGAAGACGAAAGAGAACTAAGAGACAGTCAAGCAGCACTGCTTCAGCAATAAAACCCTATTAACCTTATAACTACTATAATGAATTCCTATGTCTACATTATCCTAAAGCAATCAATATCTCCAACTATGCTGGCCACAATTATGAGCATTCCTTAGTCCCAATCCAGCCTGATTTCTTCAAGGAAGAGAGCCTCCTCTGTGGAGTGGTCAGGGGAGTGGGAGGTGAAAAGGTGACCCAAGTACGAGCCTTTTTGGTGGTGGCCTTGCCATGACCCCCAGAGAACTCTTGGTAAACTCCCCAGTAATTAGTAGGAGGAGTAGTAATCTATTTAAATGTCACTTTCATTCCTCCTTAGCCCCCTGGGAAGGTGATCCACCTTCCCTGATCCTCTGGTCAATAAGGTCTGGGGGGATAATCTCAGGACAAATTCTTTTCAACTGTGACTGAGCTACTGAGATGAGCCAATGTTCCGAGCATGGACAGAACTTCCAAGAAAAATACCAGGGTGGGGCTTGCCCAGGATGCCCCATAAAGAAAGTCAGCTTTGCAATTTCTTTCTTAGTCTCGTGACCTTCTCATCCGAACAAGGGCGCATCCTGACAGCTCCCGGCACTTCCACATATGTAGCTGGTTCACATGTACATGTTTTAGTATCTGGGAACCATGGAAAATTACTTTACAATGAGTTGCTTCATTCGATCCTTGTGAATGAATGTGGGTTGCTGCTCTCACTTAATAGAAACCCCGTATATCTGGCAAAGGGCTTAGAGGGAGGGAGGGTGTCAGAAGAGAGTGACTCAATGGCCCTAACTTGGTGCTGGTTTCCATTTCCTTCTGTCTTCAATAAAACTTAATTTAATGAGTTTCCCCCGCTGTTTTGATACCTTACCTGCCAACTCTGTCTGAGAACATTTGGTATCTTAGAACTAAATCTTGAAAGTCCTTAACATTCTCGCTCTCTGAATCATGCTATCTTTGAGACTTTGATTCCTTGCTGCCTTTGCTTCAGTCATGTCCACCTCTTTGCGACCCCATGGACTGTAGCCTGCCAGGATCCTCTGTCCATGGCATTCTTCAGCAGGAATACTGGAGTGGGTTGCCATTTCCTCCTCCTGGGGATCTTCCCGACCCAGAGGTAAAACCCTTGTCTCTTACGTCTCTTGCATTGGCAGGTAGGTTCTTTACCACTAGCGCCACCTGGGACGCCCACCTGGGAAAACTTTGAGACTAGTAGTTTAAATGCCAGCCTGCCAGAGTAAATGTGTGTGACCTTGAGTGAGTCATTTCCATCTTCTGAAGCTCACTTTCCTCATTTATGAAATGAGTATATTAACAAAACCCACTTCATAGGTTTGTTGTGAAGACTGAATGAGACAATGCATGCAAATTGTTTAACATGGTATCTGGCTCATAGTAATCAATAAATGAATAAATGTTACTATTTTCATTCCTGCATCAATTAATTCATTCAATGGGTGTTTATTAAGTGCTTGGAATGAGCTTGGCACTCATTCCAAAACCTTTCGATTTCACTGAGGAGCCAAGATAAAATATAACCTAAGAGAAACCTGACACACTGTTGGTGGGAATGTAAGGTGGAAAAAAGTAGGGAGACTCCTCAAAAAATTAAAAATAGAACTACTATACAATTCAGCAATTCTATTTCTGGTTATTTATCTGAAGAAAACAATAATTCCAAAAGATACATTCATCCCTATGTTCACTGTAGCATTATTTACAATAGCCAAATAAGGAAGCAACCTAAGTGCCCACTGACAGATGAATGGATAAAGAAAGATTATATATAATGTAATATTACTCAGCCATAAAAAGATGAAATCCTGCCTTTTGGGACAACATGTATGGTCCTTGAAGGTTTTCATGCTAAGCGAAGTAAGTCAAACAGAGAAAGACAAATACGATATGATTTTACGCATATGTGTACTATAGTTTAAAAATCATAAATGAGCAAAACAAACTAAACAAAAGCAAACACATAGATTACAGAGACCAGCATAATGGTGACCCGTAGGAAAGGGCATGGGGAAGGGCAAAATGGGTAAAGAAGGTCAACTATATGGTGATGGATAGAAAGTAAGCACAATGTAATGTATACAGAAGTAGAAATATAATGTTGTACAGATGAAACATATACAGTCTTATAAAATAGCATTACCTCAGTTTAAGAAAAAGATATAACCTGTGAAATGTTCAATATAAATTGGAATGTGATCCATGACAAAATAAGACAAAGTCAGAGGAAGAAGAGGTCATTGTGGCCAAGAGCAGTGTTTTTAAACTTTCCTGGCTTGAGTTTTATTTCCCTAAGACCTTAGAGCCTTTTATTGGATCAGTTTGAAAACCAGTGGATGAGACTGAATTAGAGAATGTGGTTATATAGAAGGGAAGGGACAAGTAGGAATGAAAAAACAGCAGGCTGGGACAGGTCATGAAGGTCTTGAAATGTTTAGACAGAGAATGTGGTCTTGATTGCTTTGGGGAAGGTCCAAATCCAGGGTCTTTCTGCCATCTTTCCCCTACCAAACAATGGCAAACAGCCACTACCAATCTCTTCACTCTCTATAAACCCAACCTTGTGTATTGACAAGAGAAAGGGAAAACAAACCTTAATGCCCACCTACCCAAGCTAGGGCTGTGTGAAATGTCTTCGAAGATGAGATCATAGTCCGGGCATCTGGAGCAAACTAGCAGGTTCTATTTACTGTATAAAAATTGCTGAACATATTTTTCTTTTCCTTAATCCTAAGTAAAGCTATCCTAGGGTTTCACGTCAGTGGTTTTGAATTTTATTAAACAAAATCCTGCTTGATTGAAGTTTGGTGGTCTTTCCAGAATTTTTTTCTCCGTAACTCTTCCCTTTCTTCTCTGTTTTACCAGGGTTCTTGATTGTAAGTAGAAAAAAACCAATTATAGTTAAACTAATCAAGCACACCAAAAAATACATATTGAAAGGATGTTGGGGCAGGAGGGGGAGCTCCCCAAATCAAGGGGAGGTTAGAGGGCCAGGGTTGGAAGATGATAGGAATCAAAAGGGTTCCAGAGGCCACCAAGAAGCAGCAATAGTACAGTTGAGATAGTGAGGCTAAGCATTGTCAAAACTATAGTGATTAGACCCAAATCACCCCTGTCTCTTGATCAGTTGCTCCAGATTCTTCATACTAGCAATGGAGGGAGAGACGGAGAAGATCTCTGTTCTTCAGCTTCTTTAGCTGAGAAAGGGTACTGTGTTCCACCAATATCTCACATCTTGGGAGATCCCCCTTCAAACAGGAAGAGGATGAACGGTGAACAGCAAACAAGTAAGGTAACATGCAAAGCAATGTTCTTTATCTTCTCCCACATAATGTTTTTTAAACTGCAGTTGGTAACACATTATTGGGTTGTGAGATGAATTTCATGGCTGTTGAGTCACATTGACTGATTTTCAAATATTAGAAAAGTCTCGTTGATATATGGCAGAACCAGCACAATATTGTAAAGCAAGTACAAAAGTACAAAGTGAAATCACTCAGTCATGTCCAACTATCTGTGATCCCATGGACAGTAGTCTACCCGGCTCCTCCTCCATGGAATTTTCCAAGCAAGAGTACTGGAGTAGGTTGCCATTGCAAAGCAATTATCCTCCAATTAAAAATAAGGAAATTTTAAAAATATTAGACACGTCTTACATTTCTGAGATAAAATCTAGCTGGTCATAATGTACTATCTCCTTTTCAAATATCTGGATTCAAACTAGTGAAATTTGGTTTAGAATCTGCATTTAGGTTCATGACAGGTATTGTTCTGTAGCTTTCTTGTATCTACTTTGGCAATGCTATTCTCATAAAACAAGTTCAGAAGGTTTCCATCTTATTCAATATTCTTGAAGGGTTTGGTAGAATTTATATTATTTCTTCTCTAAATCTGGGCCTAGACTTTCCTTGTGGGAAGAGTATTAACCAAAAATTCAATTTCTTTAATAGATACAGTGATATTCATGTTATCTATTTCTTCTTAAGTGAATTTTCACAGAATGGGTCATCTAAGGTATTGACTTTTTAGGAATAAAGTTGTTTATAACATTCCCTTACTTTCCTTTAATATCTGTATTGATGTCAATTCTTTCAATAATTGCACATTTGTCTCATTAATTGGCAATTAATTGATAATTTAGTGTTATATAGGGCTTCCCTCGTAGCTCAGTCAGTAAAGAATCTGCCTGCAATGCAGGAGACCTGGGTTTAATTCCTGGGTCAGGAAGATCCCCTGGAGAAGGAAATGGCAACCCACTCCAGTATTCTTGCCTGGAGAATCCCATGGACAGAGGAGTCTGGCAGGCTACAATCCATGGGGTGGCAAGAGTCAGAGAAGACTTAGCAACTAAACCAACACTGGTGTTAGATAAGAATCCAACTTTTGCATGTGGATATCCAGTTTTCCTAGCAGCTTTTATTGAAAATGTTGTCCTTTCCCCAATGATTTGTCTTGGCAATAACCACTTGACCATATATGCAAGGATTTACTTTTGGGGTCTTGCTATTCTATTCACTTGGTCTATATGTCTGTCTTTATGGACGTACCACACTATTTTTGTTTTTTTACCTTATAATTAAGGACTAGAAAATGCTATAAAATTGAATAAATATTTTGGAATAATTGCTGAAAAGTCTTTCAGTATCCTATTTTATATTTTTATTACCACACTGTTTTGACTACTATAGCTTTGTAGTAAAGTTTCAAATCAGGAAGTGTGAGTCCTCTAGCTTTGTTCCTTTTTTCAACATCGTTTTGCACATCTAGGCCCCTCAAGATTCCATATGAATCCTAGGATTTAAAGAAAAATCTATAGACCCACTCTAGGTAGTAATGATACCTTAATAATATTAAGTTTTCCAGTCATGTTGGGAAGATTGAATAACCCTTGCAAAGGAATGAAACTGGACCTCTGATTTATACTACTAACAAAAAGTAACTTAAAATGGATTGTCTTCCAAACCATGAACACAGGGTATGTTTATATCTATTTATGTCTTCTTCAGTTTCTTTCAGTAATGTTTTTATTTTTGCTTTGCTTCTGTTTTTTTTTTTAAATTGAAGTATAAGAGACATATGACATTATAATAGTTTCAGGTGTAATTAATTCGATATTTGTGTATTGTCTTTTGTATATGTGTATCCCACCAGGTTCCTTTGTCCATGCGATTTCCCAGGCAAGAATACTGGAGTGGGTGGCTATTTCCTTCTCCAGAGGATCTTCCTGACCCAGAGATTGAACCCATATCTTCTGCATTGGCAGGAGGGTTCTTTACAGCTGAGCCACCTGGGAAGCCCATTTCTATACCTAGTCATGTATACATTTAATGTGCATGTGTGGTAGGCTGAATATCGACCCCAGATATTGTGAATATGTTTCTTTACGTTGTAAAAGGAAATCTGGAGAGATTGTTGAGTTAAAAATCCTGAGATAAGGATATTTCTTGGATTATTTGTGTAGACCCAAAGTAAACACAAATGTTCTTACAAGAGGGTGAGAGACAGAGATTTGATTATAGAAAAAGGAGATGTGATGATGGAACCAGAGGTCAGGGTGATGCACTTTGAAGATGGAAGAATGAGACCAAGTATCAAGGAATGTAGGCAGCCTCTACAAGGTGAAAAAACTAAGGAAACAGATTTTCCCTTGAAGTCTCTCAAAACAATGCAACCCTGATGACATCTTGATTTCAGACTTTTAACCTCCAGAACTATAAGAGAATAAATTGATGTTTCTTTAAGACATTAATTTTATGATCATTTATTACAGCAGGAAATTAATACATCATAAGTTCATATCAATATGTCCAAGTCCAATCCAGTGCCACGGGATTCATTCTAATCTTATCCTCTGTCTTATTTGTAACTCCCTTCTCTGTGAGAAACCTCACTTCCTTTATTCTTAATCTTCCAGTATGTAACCAAATACATTTCTGCTATTACCATTTCTTCCTGTACAGACTCCCTTCCCATCCCACATATAACAATGTGGATGAATCTCACAATCATTATGCTGAGCAAAAGAAGTCAGATACAAAAAATACAAAAAATGGCTTGATTCCATTTAAATTTAGGTCATTTAAATGGAGGTCAAGGATATTACCATAATGGTGATACAAGTCAGAATAATGTTATTTCTGAGGTAGGGTGTAGGCCGGGAAGGGGCCTGAGGAATGATCAAGTGTTTCATGTCTTAATCTAGGCAGTGATTACACAAGTATATACATGCACAAAAATTTATTGAGCTGTTGACTCATGACTAGAACATCTGATGTGCTTTAATGTATACATCAGACATCATAAAGAATAATTTTATAAAGGTAACCACTGTGTTTCCTTTCAGAAACATGTTCTGTTTTTGGAAGGTGGATATGTTTTATTTCATAGTGTTCACGAAGATTTTGCAACATTTGAAACTCCAATAATTCAAGAATATTCTGAGAAAGTCTAGTAGAAGTCTCAGTTTACCAGCCAGAGTCAAAAAGCATGTGACAATGGTTAAGTACAGTTTGAAATTTGGTCTACCCACATCTTTAACATTATTTCATTCTTGACAATTTTTAATTTGAGGCTCATATTACATAGCCTTTCCCGCAAGGTGAGACTTTATTAATACTTTTATGTTTTTCCATCTCAAATGTGTATAATTCAAAGTTTAAAATGAGCAAAAAAGTGGGGGGAATTAAACAAAATGAGGAGCCAAAAAGGTATTCTCATGTGGTCCAATGGTTAAGAATTCATCTGCCAATGCAGGGGACATGGGTTCGATCCCTGGTCTGGGGAGATTCTACATGCCATGAGGCAGCTAAGCCTATGTGCCACAACTACTGAGCCCACTCATCACAGCTATAGAAGCCTGTGTGTCCTAAAGCCTAAGCTCCGCAACAAAAGAAGCCACTGCAATGAGAAACCCATGAACCACAACAAGAGAGCAACCCCTGCTTGCTGCAACTAGAGAAAGCCCATGTGCAGTGATGAAGGCTCAGTGCAGCCAGAAGTAAACATCTGTAAATGAGCAAAATTATTTTGAAGAAACATTTCTCCAAAGAAGATACACCAGTGGTAAATAAGCACATGAAAAGATGCTCAACATCACTAATCATTAGGGAAATACAAATCAACTCCATAATAAGATGCTTCTTCACAGCCACTATGATGGTTATAATTTAAAAGACAGATAATAACAAGTTTTGATGAGGACTTAGAAAAATTGGAATCTTCATACATTGCTGGTGGGAATGTGCAGGCATTTTGTATAATAGTTTGGCGGTTCTTCAAAGAGTTAAATATAGAGTTACTATATGACCCAACTAGTCCACTCCTAGGTATGTATCCAAGAGAACTTAAAATATACATCTACACAAAAACTTATTAATGAATGTTCATAGCAGTAGTATTCAAAATGGCCAAAATACTTCTGATTTCTCTGGAGTAGGGGTAGTATGATGTGGTGATTAGAAGAAAAGGATATGATTATTTAGTGTTAACAGGGCAGGTTTGGCCTCTTCTATCCTCTGTTCGATAAGCATCCAAGTGTCTCTCATGGGTTCTTGTGCATGTCACCCCTCACAGGTGCAATATCCTCCAATTGGCTGTTATACCCCTAATGGATACAATATCTTGGCTTCTGACCCTGATGGTTTTATTCTCCTTGTTGTTTTTCTTGTTGTTCAAAGAATAGAATAGGAAATAACAGAGTGAATGAATGTAGAATTTCAAAGTACTCTTTCACACAAATCTTGTGTCAGTGTGTGTGTGTGTGTGTGTGTGTGTATGGATGGATTACAGTGTAAAATGTATCTATGATTTAAGAAGTTGGGAAGCCACTCCTCTGAAAAGTCAGTGTTGTGTGGTGGGAAGAGTATAAAAGACCCAGTTTCTGTTCTGAGCCCTGCTCTGAGCTTGCTGGTGAGCTTGAGCAACTGCCTGCTTCTCTCTGGACCTCAGGCTCTTTTTCTAACCTGTGAGGGCACTGGACTCTCATGCTCCTTCCAGCTCTTCCTTGTTGCGACAACAGTAACACTAACCCCTAGTCCACACTTACAATGTGCCAGGCACTTTTCTAAACCCTTTCTGTGCATCGAGTACTTGAATTCTCACCATAGTTCTGTGACATAGGTGATTTTATTAAAATCCCTATTTTACAAATGAGGAAACTGAGAACCCAAAGAAGTGAAGTGGCAGAGCAGGCATTTGTACCCAGGCTTGTTTGGCTCTAGAAGCCATATTCATAACCTGTACTGCTACCAGTATGCAGCTCTGAGTCAGTGGGGCTACCCTGCCTTTCTGGCTCCTTTTGAAGGAGGAATGGCAGACTTTCCTGGCCACTTACTTAGTGAGTTTCCAGGAAGCTGGGGCTTAGTCATCCTTCTTTGCCGAGTTCACGTGGAGCACACAGACACTGGTATGACACTTGCAGAGTTAGGTTCTGGCTTCTTGGGTCCCTCCCACATTTCCTCTTATCTCACCCAGGGCACAGTTTTCTAGACCAGATTCCCTTTGTCTCTCCCATCTGTCTCTCCCATCATTTCCCTCTCAACAGAGCTCTGTGCTATCTCTTCCTTCCCAATATTAGTTTAATTGTCTTCATATCCAAGGGCCTTCTATTCTGACAGGAGAGAAATCAGTGTTGTTTTGCTTTTTTTTCATTATCTCTAGCCAATAATCAATATTAAATTTCCCTTTTGGGCCATGCCATTCAAAATAAAGCCTATCACACTTTCTGCTTCTTGGTGAGTTCTAAGAATTTCTGATATGGACAGTGCAGAGTCTGCTTGGTTTCCTGTCCCCAAAGTTCTCCTTTCTCCATAGTTCCCCCTGGAGCCACTTGATCGCCAATTTATAAGCCCAATGAGCTCTGCCCCATCTGTAGGTCCCACCTTGCCCTCCAGCAATTTAAGGGTCTCTAATTCAATGCTCAGATTTAAGACAAGGCCTGCCATAATAATCTGGTGATGACTTCTGTATTCAAACCGAGTTAAAGCCCCTATTTTCTCTCTCTGTTCTGGTTCTGGCCTATTGTCCCTGAGCTTCTGTTTACACCTTGATAATCCTCTGTAGGGCTTCCCAGGTGAAGCAAGTGGTAAAGAACCTGCCTGCCAATGCAGGTAGACCTAAGTGATGAGAATTCGATCCCTGGGTTGGGAAGATCCCCTGTCAGAGGGCATGGCAACACACTCCAGTATTCTTGCCTGGATATTCCCATGAACAGAGGACCCTGGCACGCTACAGTCCATGGGGTCACAGAGTCTGAAGCAACTTAGCATGCAGGCATGGATCCTCTGTAACTGGGAATTTGCTCTGTTCTTTCCAGTCCCTTCCCTCCTCCCCTCTCCCTGAGGAACTGGAATGCTCCAATGGCTATGGCCTTGAAACCTTGTGTCTTACTTCCCTGATGCTGTCTGCTCAGCTGCATCTCTGCTTCTAGAGTGCCCAGTGCCCTGTTTAACACACCTGTAAGGAAATCCCAAGTCTTGGTAACTTGAAATTTGCTCCACATGCTGTAATTAGCCCTTCTGCCTAGACTGTGTTGTATGAAAGGACAGGGGCCAAGTAGACGTTCCTATTTGCTTGAGAGCGTATATTTACATTAGACTTTGTTCAAAGTGTGGTCCCTGAACCAGCAATACCAGCAGCACCAGGCTACACCACACCTTCCAGGTGGGACTCTTCATTTTAAAAAAGATTGGTTCTAGGGCTATCAGCTGACCCACTAGCAATAAATCAAGTCAATGAAACAGCATTTAAGCATCTTTTGCTCATAGGATCATTTACTCCACTGGAGTTTTAAGCTCCACGAGGGGCAGAAAATTCATATCTCTTGTTCACTGCTATATCTCTAGTGTTTAGAACTGTGCTTGGCAGATGGTAAGTGCTCAGTAACTGTTAAGGGAATGAACAAGTGAATGGATGAGCTGGTGAATTTTTACCAAGTAGGTGGCCTTGGAAATGTTAAATTCTCTGAGCCTCATCATTTTATTAATGTGAACAATAAAGATTCATATCCCTACTTCCAAGTATTAGGATCATGCATAAAAAGGGAGTGTAGAGTTGTCAACATTTCTTTTGATACAAAGGCTACTCTTCACTGAAATGTGGATCTGTTTTGTTTTGGAGTGATCAGTTCTTTGCAGCTGCTTTACCCTAAGCATTATTGAGGGCTTGTTCTGTGTAGAAGAATCTTGGAAGAGAGACTCATTCACCCAGTCACTCATTCATTTAGAAAATATTAATTGAATATTATGTCAGGCTTTATTCTAAGTGCTAAGGAGAAGAGCAGTAGGTAAAACAAACACTCTACTTCCAAGAAGTTTACATTGGGAAAAGAGAGACATGAATCAAATAAAATTGTAATAGAGCAAATGGTGATATTTGTTAAGAGGAACAATAAAGTGAGTAAGGCTTCCCTGGTGGTTCATACAGTAAAGAATCTGCCTGCAGTGTGGGAGACCTGGGTCCAAGCCCTGGGTTGGGAAGATCCCCTGGAGAAGGAAATGGCAACCCACTCCAGTATTCTTGCCTGGAGAATTCCATGGACAGAGGAGCCTTGTGGGCTACAGTCCATGGGGTTGCAACATGACTGAGTGACTTAACACAATAGCAAAGTTTCTCTGAGGAGATAGCATTTGAGCAAAGACCTATAGGAAGCAAGGGGGTGATCCATGGGGATGTCCAGGGAGAAAATTTTCCAGGCAGAGGGACAGCCAGTGCAATGGCCCCAAAGTGGGAAACCATGTAGGATGTTTAAAGAATAGCAAGGAGACCAGTGCTATTGGAGTAAAGTTGGAAAATAATAAGAATGATGGGTTTGTGGGGGAGGAACGCTGAATCATATAGGGCTTTACATATGACCTTTAGCTTTTACTCTGAGTGAGATTGGAAGTCATGGGAGAATATTCCATGAGGAATGATGTAATCTAACTTAAACTTTAAATGAGTCACTCAAGTTGCTATGTTGAGTGAGAACAGACTTTAGGGGACTAAAGGCAGAAGCAAGGGGATGAGCTGGAAAGCAATTGCAGTAGTTCACATGAGAGATGATGGTGGCCAGGATGAGGGGGGTAGTAGTGATTGAGAGTGAGAGACAGGTCAGATTTTGAAGAAAAGTCTGGTATGTTTTGCAGATGTCTTGGGTATGGAATGTGGGAGAAGAAGGAGGAGTCAAGACTGACCCCAAGGTTTTTACTTCAGCAATTAGAAGGTTGGAGCTGCCATCAATAGAGATGGACAAGACTGCAGAAGAACCAGGTTTGTGGAAGAGGAATCAGGAATTCTGTTGGAACATGTTACATTTAAGATGGATATTTGATCTTCAAGAGGGAATGTTGAATAGAAAGTTGGGTAGATGCATCTGGAGTTGACAAAAGTCTGAACTGAGATACACATTTGGAAATCTTCAATGTATCTAGGGTAGTTAAAATCATGGGACCAGATGTGATTACCTAGGGGCAGAGCATGGAAAGGAGAAATCGCCCAAGGTCTGAATTCTGGGTTATTCCAGTGGTCACAGGTCAGGACTGAGAGGAGAAATCAAAAGGCACTAGGTCAGAGTAGCCAGTGAGGTAGGTGGTGAGAGAATGGTTCCTGGAAGCCATGGGAAGACAGGGTTTCAAGGAGGAGGGAGGGTTGAATTGTTTAGATTGCTGATGAAATGTCAAGCAAGATGAGGACTGAGATTTGACAACATAAAGGTTCATTAAAACCTGGGAGGAGCTATTTTGATGGAGTGATAAACGTCTAATTGAAGGTGATTTGAGAGAGAAGCAGAGAATTATAGACAGTGAATATAGGCAGCTCTTTCAAGGAATTTTGTTGTAACAGATAGAAGAGAGGCACAACAGAAGCTGGAGAGGGATGTGGGGTGAATGGAGGACCTCAGTTGGTAGATACTGTAGCATGTAGAGAGGAAGAAATTATTGATGCAAGAGAGAGGTGAGAATTCCTGCAGTGGTCTCCTTAAGTGGGTAAGAGAGGAGATTAAGGGCACAAGTGGAGCCAGTAAGGGAAGGAGCCAGGATTTGAACCAGCTGTCCCTTACTTCAAAGCCTCTTACTCTCAACTATCATACTACAGTGCTAAGCAGACAATACCCGTTGGCTATTGGAGCTTGGCTCGATTCTTCTCATCACATGCTCAGGCAACTGCCTTACTTGGGATTCATGTCACCATTTCAACTTGCCTTTGATTAGGGAAAAAATTACATCTCTGAAACATGATTTCAGCATCTCTTCTGATTCCCTGAAAACCCTCTCTCCCTCTTCTAATTTTGTTTGTCACTACAGGAAGGAAACAGACTCCATAAAAGAAGCCTTCTGTGTAACACTGGCTGAATGGGCAGAGAAGGCCACTTCTCTCCGTTCCATTGTTCCTCTCTCATCCTCTTCAAACCTCAAACATTGCTCTCGAGGGTGGTTATAGAAATCTAAGAAGCAATAGTCATGTTTGCAGGTGGTTTTTTCATCTGCCCAGAGGGATAGGTAAGAATCCTGGCATATGGACACGAGGAAGGTGGGAAGTAGGGAAATGGCAGAGACACCCTATTGCAACTGCACTTCTCTGTGAGTGTGTGGTCAGTCACTTCAGTTGTGCCTGACTCTTTGCAACACCATGGACTGTAGCCTGCCAGGCTCCTCTGTCCATAGGATTCTCCAAGTAAAAACACTGGAGTGGGTAGCCATTCCCTTCTCCAGGGGATCTTACCAACTCAGGGATTGAACCCACATCTCCTACATTGTAGGTGGATTCTTTACCACTGAGTCACCAGGGAAGCCAGTGCTCGTTTTGTCCCTATCTTCCATCCATTAGCCACAACATAGCCAGGTTCAGATGAGTTATTCCGTGGGCTAGGGGTATCTGGGAGGTCTCACCCCACAAATGGAAGCCAACACAGAGCACGAGGGGACAAAGATGAGAGCACGAGGGGACAAAGATGAGAGCTTGATGATGATACCTGGCGAGTTTCCAGGTCAGGTGGCACTATTTGAATATTTTTAGGCTGAGTTTGAAAGGACAGGCTTCCTTTAGGGCTTCCCTTTTAGCTCAGTCGGTAAAGAATCTGCCTGCAGTGCAGGAGACAGGGATTCGATCCCTGGGTTGGGAAGATCCCCCGGAAAAGGAAATGGCAACCCACTCCAGTATCCTTGTCTGGAAAATTTCATGGACAGACGAGCCTGGTGGGCTCACAAAGAGTTGAGTACGACTGAGCAACTAACACTTTGAAAGGAAGTGTAATTTTCTGGGCCAGGGGGAAAGGAACAACAGAAGGAGATAGGGTTAGGAAGAGACAGAATATAAAAGAAGGGAGTGGGACTTCCCTGGTGGTCCAGTGACTAAGACTCTGCTTCCACTGCAGGGGGTCTGGGTTCCATCCCTGGTTGGGGAACTGGATCCTGCATGCTACAACAAAGACTGAAGATTCCGTGTGCCACAGCTGAAACCCAGTGCAGCCAATTAAATAAAATAAAAATAAATGTTTGTTTAAAAGAAAGAAAGGGAGGAACAGTGAAAGATCTTGGAGGGTCATCAGGAGGAATAGAAAGGGAAAACCCAGGCCTGTCCTACTTAATGGTAGTTACCGGAACCTTTAGCCTCAGGTGCTGGCTAAAACAAAATAGTATTTCTGCCCCCTCCTGTCCATGCAGCTTGTACAGACTTCAACACGAAGTGTATGACTTTGAATGTTTACATCAGAACAGGAAGAAAAACCAGAAGTCATTTTTCTGCTTGAAATCTGAGTTATTTCTCTTGTCTTCTTCCTAGGTGTGTAGGGCCTTTTGACCAATATGGTACTGACCATCCATTTCTAAGAACCACCTTGGCCAGTCACCATTAAAAATGCCATATATTAGGGAGCTTGTGTACAGTGCCATTGGAGCACAGTATTATGTTATTTATTTTTAATCTAATCTTCCGCCTTTAGATGCTAGAAATGAGAATTAGTCAAAGCCTAATCTCTCCAGGGATGTGTTCTTTCCAGGCAAGCCTGGTCTGTCTTCTATAGAAAATAGGATGAAATCCAATTTTTGGATAATGTGATGGGGATGGAAAAAGAGAGAGAGAGGCCAACAGGGCTGGGAGAGGATACAAATGGCCCTAGAAGGCTGAAAAATCAATCCACCCCCCCCCCCCCCGCTTTTTTTAAAGAATCAGCATTTGGGGAGATCCCTCCTGTTTAGGGTTGACCTGACCATCCTAATCAGATGATGTGGCTGCTTCATTTATTGTAGTGAGAAAACATCACATTGAAGGTCAAAAAAGAGAATAAACAACACCATGGGAAATAATCTCATTCTTCTCTCTGTATTTTTTGGTTTTGTTTTGATTCTTTCACCTTTAATCAATTGAATGTTAATAAGGTCATGGTTTCTACACTCAGAATCGGAGCTCCTCTGACCTTTGAAGGAAACAGAAGTCTTTGGATCCAATTGTCCACGGGTCTCTTTCTCTTAGGAACTCCTGACTAAATCCTATGAAGAGCTTCTTTTATTTGCTTTTTAAAAATTACACTTTATTTTGAGATAATTGTAGATTTGCATGCAGTTGTAAGAAATGATACAGAGAAAGCCCTGGTACCCTCTCCCCAGTTATGTTTGCTTTTTTTTTTTTTAAAGCAACTTTATTGTGCTTTGACTGACATACAAAAAACTGTATCTATTTAATGTGTGTAACTTCATGGGTTTGGAGATATGTATACACTTGTGAAATTATCACCACAATCAATGCCATAAACATATCCATCACTTCCAAAAGCTTCCTCCTACCTTCTTGATTTGTTTATTTTGGGGAAGATAATGCAACATACGATCTACCCTTTTAGCAAATGTTCAAGTACACAATACAGGTACTGTGTATTAACTATAACTGTAGGCACTACGCTGTACTGTATTTGCATTTTTAAGTCCAATTAGAATTTTCTTTAGTGGATCCCTTCACTCTTCATTCACATGAGTAAGTTCATATAACATTTGAGTTTCCCTGGTGGCTCAGTGGTAAAGAATCCTCCTGCCAATGGAGGAGACACAGGTTTGATCCCTGATCCCGGAAGATCCCACGTACCATGGAGCAACTAAACCCATGTGCCACAGCTGCTGAGCCAGTGCTCTAGAGCCTGGGAGCTGCAACTACTGAAACCTGCGTGCCCTAAAGCCCATGCTCTGCAACAAGAGAAGCCACCACAATGAGAAGCCTGCGAACCACAACTAGAGAGTAGCGCCTGCTCCCTGCAGCTAGAGAAAACCTGAGTGCAGCAACAAAGACCTAGCACAGCCAAAAATAAATAAATATAAAAGCGTTAAAAACACATAACATTGTGCTCTACACACCTCTGAAGAACCAGGAAATGCCAGGTCAGAGATGTACCATTCCAAAGGGGAAAACAGAAAGCTTCCAGCTGAGGCTTATACAGTCACTGCATCTTATTATTCACTTGCCTTAATGATGAATTGCACCTTGCTCTACATATGGTTCCTGCAAGTTTCTAAGCCAGAATAAAGGAAATGTCAAATGTGGAAAGGAATGGAATCCATAATTGTGCTGTGGACTAACAGTATATCATGAGCTGTACAGGTCATGTGCGTGTCCTGCTGAGTATCCCTTACAGGGGAAGGAGCGCATCTGGAGAGAAAATCTGGATGAAATAATAGGTGGAGACTTAATGAAGAAAAGAGATGGAGGGAAGGAGCAAGGGGCGGCCCTGAAGTTAAGGTTCTGCCACAAAAGGTAGCGCCAAATGGGGGAAGCTCTGGAAAGAGGCTGGGATGCATGGAGATAAACTAAAAATCTGATTATAAAACATTCATTTTTGGAACCCCTGGTGTGGATGAGTGATTAGCATGCTAGGGGCCAATCCAAGGGCAAAGTGGGGACTCCTGTCTCTTATTCCTTTGTTCTTTCTGTCTCTGTTTCCTTAGAAACAAACCCATCAATATCCGGAGAACCCTATCTAACAAGGAATTGCTCTGAAGATATTCAATCCCCAAGTGTTTTGAAAGCATATGCCAGCTATGCCAAATGAGTCCTTGAAACAGCTAAATCACATCCTGATTTGAAGCAGCAAGTAAAAAGCTTACCCATCTTTAATGAAAGGAGGTAGAACCAAGTGTTCAGAAGATTAAAGTATTGTGATTATGAGGCTGAGGTCCTAGGCTCAAATCCTATGTGGCTCACTTGCTTCTCAACGTCCCAGTTTCAAACAGTAGAGACTGCTCTTGTCCACAAATGAGTCCTCCAAACATAGACAGTCATTTTGCAGGAATAAGCCAGGAGTCCTATAAAACTCTTGGCAAGAGGCAGGGTGGTGTGGAGTGTAGCTGGTAAGGATCTGCATTTAGACAGACCTGGTTTGAAAATTGGCCCTTCTTATTTCCGCCTTATTACCAGTGGAACCTTAAGCCAATTACTTACCCTCTCTCTTTCAGAGCCTTGGTTTCCCCACAGGGTTGAGATAATTTAGCACATAACTGCTCAATAAGTGAACGCTGTTATTATTTTTATTATCACCAATAACATTATAATTCTCAGGCGTAGATTGAGATCTAAGTGTAAATTTGCAAGTTGATTGCTCCTGCCACGTTTCCCCTCAAGAATTCTCAGAAGAGATGCAAATTCACCTGGCCCTGGACACTGTTTAACCTGCTCCAAGACAGGATGTTATTATCAGTATCCCTTAATAATTTCAGGTCAAATGAAATCAATCTCCTATTCTCAATCTGACTCTACTGCTAGAACAATGATTCAAAATGCTTGGGTCTGCCCACAAGGGACGGAATAGCTTTATCTTCTCTGCAACAGGGAGGGAGGAAAGAGTGCCCTGACTGCTTATCTTACAAACAGAGTACCAGGTGAGGGTAGGGGACTTCCACAGAGCTAGGATGGATGCAGCAACAGCTCTCAGAATCCCCCAGGGATTCTCCAGCTAGTGTTCCAAAACTGCTTTTAGCATATTGATTTCTGACAGTGCTGCACTTCAGGAAAAGAGCAACTACACACTGCCAGCTTGCCCACATCTCCAAATCAATTGCACATGTACCAGATGCTTGGTTTTCTTTCTTTCCTTTCTTCTTCCTTCCCTGCAGGAAAGCATGTGGTTTCTAATAACACTCCTGCAATGTTGTGGTGGGACAGGATGTCAGTTTCACCTGAGGCTACAGAAGTAAAAGGGTATTCTAGTCCACAGAAAATCGGCTCTCTTGACCCACTTGGGATAGATTTGATTTCTGCTTTAGGATTAAAACACGAATATCCAGAATTGAAAAGGGGGAAAAATCCCTAAAGCAAATAGTTATTGAGTGGCTTACTTGCCAGACAGGGTGCTAGCTACTTTCCATACATATTACATCATTGATCCTCATAACCACCCTGCAAGGTGGATACTTCGAATAGCATAACACATATGCAGAAAAAGGCTCTGAGAGGTTAAGTCACTTGCCTGGAGTTGCCAAAGCTAATCATTGGCCTATATCTCTCAGATTTCAGGTCTGATTTGTTTGTTTACTTGATTATTCAAATATTGACTCATGAAGTAAAATTGATACTTAAGTTATGTTAATTTCAGCATCAGGGACTTAAATATTTCTTGCACTAGTCGACTTCTAGGGGCTTCCCCAGTGGCTCAGTGGTAAAGAATCCTCCTGCAATGCAGGAGATACAGGAGACGCGGGTTTGATCCCTACTTCGGGAAGATAGCCCAGAGAAGGAGATGGCAACCCACTCCAGTATTCTTGCCTGGAGAATCCCACAGACAGAGGAGCTTGGTGGTCTGCAGTTCTTGGGGTCACAAAGAGTCAGACATGACTGAGTGACTGAGCACACACAGTCGACTTCTGCAAAATAAGAGAGGTGTGTTTATGCATTCTAATACATGAAATATATATTGTCTGTGAAATTTTAGCTATAAAATGCTTGTTTGTACATACTATTTCACACAGAGTGGCCCTCAATACATTTTTACTAAAAAGGATAATAAATGGTGTGAGGAAATGCAACCAGTAGAAATCAGGAAAATGCTGGGTGTACCATCGTTCATGCACTTGGGACTAGTTTATCCTGATATGAAGCAGCTTATATCTCTATTCATTGGAGCAATTTTTTCATTACCACATCATAGTATGAGTGTCTGTGTGTGCTAAGTCGCTTCAGTCATGTCTGACTCTTTTCGATCCCATGGAATCTTTCTGACCTAGGGATCAAACCTGTGTCTCTTGTGTCTCCTGCATTGGCAGGTGGGTTCTCTACCACTAGTGTCACCTGGGAAGCCCACATCATGGTACAGAAAGAGACAAATGAGCTAGACAGTCAGGATTCCAAACTGCAGCCCACATTTATCAGGCCTGTTTTTTCACACCAATCTTCCTGATTATTTTCAAGAACTATTAAAGCTAGAAGGGAATTTAGAGGTCAGTGACTGAAATTCATTTGGATTCCAAGAAAGAAAGCAGAGCTCCCAAGAACCCAAGTGAATTAGATTCAACCCAGGTGTCCTGGCTGCCGTTTCTCTCTTGTGCTTTCAACTATATGACATTTCGCTCAGTCAGGATTTCCCAGACTGTGTCAAGGGTGGATCGAGTAGTCCAAGTCCTGAAGAGTTCCCTGTTCTGCCCAGTATGCCACAGCAAGCTTTTGGCTCCACCTGAGCCTATGACATTTAACCACAGACCGTTCCTGGAACCCCTGGAAAAAAAGACAACCACCTGACTGCTTCGTGATTTAAATAGCCAGATAATGCCAAATTTAATTTCTCATGACAGAGTAAGTGGTAACTTAGGACTACAGACCAAGAAAACATTTCTCCACTGATAGCTGATTAATGGAATTAAGGAAAAGTTTAAATTTGGAAGCTTAAGAAGTGATTTATTAATTTGAACTTTTTCTTCAACTTGGCTTGTGTGTCTAGAGATAAATAAAAGGTTTAATAATGTCAGTTCTGTTCAGTTAGTTTACCCCAAAGCAAAGACATTTTTCATGTGTTCTGTCCCTGAAGTTTTATTTCTTTTCTTGGTCTGTACCTGATATATGCACTTCTAAGTGGCTTCCCTTGTGAAAACATGATTTTCCCATTACTTAAGATTTAATGATGGTAATAATCTTTTGAATTTATACATCAGGGAGATTGCAGAGAGCCTTGGGGATACATTCTTTTTTACATTTATTTTTTAAAAAATTGATTACTATTATTATTTTTAGGCTGCTCCTTGTGTCATGTGGGATCCTGGTTCCCCGACCATGAATTGAACCTGTGTCCCCTGCAGTGGAAGCACAGAGTCTTAGGCACTGGATTGCCAGTCCTTTGAGTTGTATATTCTTATTTGTCCTGAACATATACTTGTGAAACAAAGAGAGGCTGGCATTTGTACCTTTCTGTAAAATATGGGTAAATCAAAGGGCGAAGTTGGTTAGGTAACAAGTCAAGGACCTGAGGCTAGAACCTGGATTGTTTTTGTCTCTGAACATAGTGTTTTTCTCAACTAGTCAGTCAGGTTTCTTATCAAGTGATCCAGTGGAGAGCAAGTGAAAATTGCTGCTAGATGGATCAAAGTAGGTGAGAAGTTGGTGAGCCAAACAACAAAGCAAACAAACAAAAAAAATCCATCAGATACTCAGGAACCATATTAAAAAGTTAGTTTGATGTCTGGAGACTCCAGGAGACTTACAAATAAAGTCCAAAGATCAAACTTCAAGGTTATAGAAAGGAAACCCTTAAAATAAAGCCAGGAAATAGAATGAAAGGATTGTGATTCTCTGTCTCTCACAGCTCTGATGAAAGAGCTCTGCACATTGTGAAGGTTGGAGTTATTATTGCCTCATGCTGGAGACCCTGAATGGAGAATAAAGCTGTGTCCATGTGACTAAACCCATTCAAAATAGCTGTATCATTTCTACCATGGGAAGAAGAGCTAGCATATAGCAATGGACTTAGAAAATCTGGAAATTTGCAATTGCCTACAAAAATTAAGTACCTGAACATGAGAGGCTGGCATTAGCTTGGGGTGGAAGGATGAAGGAAGGGAAGGGAGAGTAGTTGAGTCCAATTTGTTTTATTTGGGGATCAGCCATGGGTATTCTAGGCTCAGTTCTGACAGGGACTAGAAGGGAGTACAAGGACTTTATTGAACTTTCCTAACATGGGGTTGCATCAGAAATACCCTCCCTACCTCCCACCAAATGTTAATTATATTCTTTGAGATCTTTCCAAAACTGGAAAGACCAGAATTCTTCCTGGGGCTCCTGGAGTCCAGAGGCCAATTTCATTGCAGCACATACCTGTGACACCAGAAAGCTGGCTTCTGCTGCTTCCCAGACTGTAGGAGGTTAATGTGTCTTGAACAGTTTGGTAGAAATACAACACGGGGGCCCCGCTGTCAATATCAGCAATGGGAACATGGCTGGGAAATATAGTGACAGAGATGGAGAAGGGCTTCTGATTTCCAACTGTTACCAGCTTGACAACACAAGCCCTGAGCCCTGGTGGGTCCCAAGTGTGATTGGTTTAGCATCTCCTATACTCTTAGTATTTATTTCCTGACATAATAAGTGATCTGATGAACCTCACAGACAGAAGGGTAAGCAAAATAATCTAGATGCAATAAAGCACATGTTCATGATTCCACTTAAATGGCATTCAAGTTTAAGCAAAACTAATCTATGATGATAGAAATCAGAACAATGGTTGCCTCTGGGGGTGGGGATTGACTGTGGGTCAGGGTGTTGAGATCCAACTAGTGATTACAGGGGTCTATACATCTGTCAAACTCATGGTGCTTAAGACTAATAGTGCATATTAATATACGTAAGTTAACTCTCAATAAAAAAAGAGGACATTTAAAAAACAATGACTTCATGTACAGCCAGCTCATCTATCAAGAGCATCTGCCTATGCTTTCCCAGTGACATAACTGGCTGCCAAGCAATAGTGTATGTCGGTTCAGGCTTTAGGGTGAACAGATCTAGGGTGAAATTCAGCTTTGACACTTATAGGCAGTATGACCTGAGCCTCTATTTTCTCATCTGTAAGATGAGGATCATAACAAGAGTACCTGTCTCTCAGGGCTGTCTATTAGAAGCTTAAATTAGATAGTTGTTGGTGTTGTTCAGTCACTAATTGTGTCAGACTCTTTGTGACCTCATGGACTGCAACACACCAGGGTTCCCTGTCCTTCACTATCTCCTGAAGTTTGTTCAGACTCATGTCCATGAGGTACTGTATAATATTTGCTGGAGGAGGAAATGTCAACCCACTCCAGTATTCTTGCCTGGAAAATCCCATGGGCAGAGGAGCCTGGCAGGCTATAGTTCATAGGGTCACAAAGAGTCAGACACGACTTAGTTATGAAACAACAACAACATACAATTTACTGGTGTTTGATCAGCTTTAGATCTTCTTGCTGTAGTAACCAGACCCATTGTAGTCTGAACTCTGATTTAAAGAAACCTAACCCATACTAAGGACCTACTTCCAGAGCTTTTGATTGTGTTGGTCTGGGGTGGGCCCCAAGAATCAGTATGTTTAGAAAGCTACTCAGTTGATTCTAAAGTATAGCCATTACTGAACTCAAGTTCATGGGCCCAACACACAGTGAGGTCAAACAAAATGAAACATTGGGGTTTGGATCAAAGAAAAAATTATTGCAGGGCCTAGCAAGGATAATGGGTGGCTCATGCTTAAAAAAAAAAGCCAAACTCCTCAGTGGTTTTGGGGGAGAAGTTTTTCTAGGTAAAACTTGGGATGATGGCTTCAGAGTGACTTTCTTCTGACTGGTTGGTGGTGAGGTGACAGGGCACTGCTCCAGGAAATCTTGTGCTTAGCCTCAAGTTACCATCCTCTACCTGGGTGAGGGCCTTAGTTCCTGCCGAAGAGCTCGAAGGTATTGTTATGTATATCCCTTGGGGAGGAACCAGGACCCTGTCCTGCAGTTTCTTAATTGTTCCTCTTTCATTTCTGCATTCCCTCCTTTCCCTGATTAGCAAATATTTGAATCTGCCCTTTGGTAAACATGAAGCTCTAGGAGGCTGAAACCTTATTCCTGCAAACAAGAAACAGGGGACACAGAAAGGCCCCTGTACCCTGGAGAGCACCACAAGGTCCTGTTCGGTTTCATAGCCAGAGCTGACAACCACTGGTCTAGATTCATTCACATCTCCAGTTAAACACTACCACTTTCTCCATGAAGAAGTTCCTAGAAATTCCTGCTCTAGGTTTTTTCTCTCTTCTCTGAACGTTTTTATTTTCTTTTAATTAATTAATTTATTTTCTTTACATTATTGTGTTGGTTTTGCCATACATTGACCTGAGTCCGCCATGGGTATACATGTGTTCCCTTTCCAGAACCCCCCTCCCACCTCCCTCTCGATTCCATCTCTCTGGGTCATCCTGGTGCACCAGCCCTGAGCACCCTGTATCAAGCATCAAACCTGGGCTGGTGATTGATTTCACATATGATAAGTTACATGTTTCACTGCCGTTCTCCCATATCATCCCACCCTTGCCTTCTCCCATAGAGTCCAAAAGACTGTTCTATACAACTCCATCTCTTTTGCTGTCTCACATACAGGGTTATAATTACCATCTTTCTAAATTCCATATATATATATATATATGTTAATATATTGTATTGTTGCTTTTCCTTCTGGCTTACTTCACTCTGTATAATAGGCTCTAGTTTTGTCCATCTCAGTAGAATTGATTCAAATGTATTCTTTTTAATGGTTGAGTAATACTCCATTGTGTATATGTACCACAGCTTTTTTATCCATTCGTCTGTTGATGGACATCTAGGTTGCTTCCATGTCCTGGCTATTGTAAACAATGCAGCAATAAACATTGGGGTACACGTGGCTCTTTCAATTCTGGTTTCCTCGGTGTGTATGCCCAGCAGTGGGATTGCTGGGTCATAGAATGTTTTTAAAAATTGAGGTATACTCATATGTGGTAAAGCAAAAGTTGCAAGTGTGGGAGTCTATGAATCTTCACATACGTGTGCACCCATGTAACAGCACCCAGATCAAGATACAAACACTGCTTGTACTCTGGAAGACTTCTTTCACCTTTCCTATTAGTGACCCCCAAGAGTAACTGCTGTAAGAAAGGAAAAACAATGTTCCCTCTACCCTTATAGGTTCTCCACTGAGACTCCCCTGTGATAAAAGACAGATTAACAGGAGAAAAACAAACAAATGTTTCAGTTCAGTTCAGTCACTCAGTTGTGTCCAACTCTTTGTGACCCTATGGACTGCAGCACGCTAGGCTTCCCTGTCCATCACCAACTCCCAGATGTTTAATAATATGTATACCTCCTATATATATTTCTTGACCAAACTTTGGGTCTGCTAACCCACCACACAGTAAAGCCAATTTACTGATACCGGGTTGTGGTGAAGGCCAGCACAGCTTTTACTGCAGGTGACAAGCAAGGAGTATGGGCGGCTGATGCTCAAAAGACCTGAACTTCCCTAAGGCTTTCAGGGAAGGGCTTTTAAGGGAAGGATTGCCTTAAAGGTAACATTTTAGGGGAGGGCTGTAGGGTGCATAACTTTCTTCTGATTGGTTGGTGGTGAGATAACAGACTGATGTTTCTGGCATCTTAATCATCCAATCTGAAGTCTACATGCTTGTGTTCAGCAAGTAGTACCCCTACCCCTTCACCTTAGTTCCTGCAGAAAATTCAGATATATGTCAGATTGTTATGCATTTCCCTTGAGGAGAAGCTAGGACTTTGTTTTATTGCTCAACTATTGTCATTATGGGCTTCCGGGGGGCATAGTGGTAAAGAACCCACCTGCCACTGCAGGAGATGCTGGAGAAATGGGTTCAGTCCCTGGGTTGGGAAGATCCCCTTGAGGAGAAAATGGCAACCCACTCCAGTATTCTTGCCTGGAAAAATTCCATGGACAGAGGAGACTGATGAGCTATAGTCCATGGGGCAAAGAGTCGAACATGACTGAGCAACATTACAACACTGTCATTACTGTTCTTGTTTAACTGCTTTCCCTTTGCTTTTGCATTTCCTCATTGAAACTTTGAGGCCCTCCTGGGTACAAATTGTTTCCATTTCACCTTTTCTTGTTTGTTGGAAAAAGGCTTCAGCCTCTAGAACTTCCCTGAGTACCAAAATGCAGGTTAACACAGTTGCTAATCAGGGAAGCAAGGGAATGAACAAACAAAGGAGGAGCGGTCAAGAAACAATAGTGCAGGTCCTGCTTCCTCCTCAAAGTACATATATAACAATATCTGTGAATTCTTTGAACTCTTCTGTGGGAACTAAGGCCCCAACCTGTGGAGGATGGTAACTTCAGGTTGAGTACAAGATCCCTGAAGCTGCACCCTGTTACCTCACCACCAACCAATCAGAAGTAAGCCACAAATTCCACAGCCCTCACCCCAAATCTTGCCTATAAAACTTCTCCTCCATAATCATCAGGGAGTTGGGGTGTTTTGGAGCATTAGCCACCTGTTCTCCTTGCCTGGCCCTGCAATAAACCTTTCTCTTTTCCAAACACTGACATTTCAGTTTGTTTGGCCTCAGTGTGTGCTAGGCACAGGAACTTGTTAGTAACTACTTGAGTCTGCTCTTTGGAACTCAGGGAAGGCCTAGGAGACTAAAGAAAGACTTACTTTTTCTACAAGTAAGAAAGGAGCATCCAGAGGAGCTTTTGTACTGGGGAGGGCCCTACAGGGTCCCGTTCAGTTTCAATCCCATTTTTTTGATACCCCTCAACCCTGATGGGAACAGGAGCAGGACAAGAAAGGGAATAAAGTTTTGGATAGAGTGGATAATCATAAACTCAGCATGGAAACTCAGTTTTGGGGAAACTTGGTTTTGTATGCAGTAAATGGGAGAGATCCCAGAAAACTGAGTAACTCCCTGAAATGGCATAATTTACCACCTTAACTATCATCTTATAAAGACATATGATATTGGGGGTGGAGGGAGCCGGTTATTCAAGGGGACCAGGAAACCATAGCAAATGGATAAGATTGCTGTGCAGATTTAACTTGTAGCCTTCTCCATTGATGGGAGTTTCTCTGATGGCTTAGCAAGTAAAGAATCTGCCTGCAATGCAAGAGATGTGGGTTTGATCCCTGGATCTGGAAGATCCCCTGGAGGAGGAAATGACAACCACCTCCAATGTTCTTGCCTGAAAAATCCCATGGCCAGAGTACCCTAGCAGGCTACAGTCCAAAGAGTCTCAAAGAATAGAACATGACTGAGCGACTAAGCATGCACACACTTCTCCATTGATAAGAGATACTAGAGATCTGGAGTCATCTTTCTCTTCCTTGTACAGAAATGGAGACACCTTACAAATGGTGGTTTCCCTTACAAATGTAAATCTCTTACAAAAGCACAAATTCTCCTAGGTCTACTGTTTCTTAAAAATAATCAACCTAAAATAATCTTTATGCCAACAAAGCATATTTTGGGGTGACAGATTCTGTTCCCCTTCACTACCATGCTGACTCTTCTCCCCACAGATGAGTTCTGCCTGGTGTTGAACTACTGAACTCATTGACTGTGCAATTCACTTGACATATGCAAGATTTTCTCTGGTGGCAGCAGGTTTTACCTGCTTGGTTTGTATTTATACCTCCCTCCTGAATTGTTATCTAACCTTCTGTTTGTTTGCCAGGTCTCCCTAGCTAGATTTTAAGCTCCTTGAAGGCAGAGTTTGCCCACAAGTCTAGGATTTTCCCATTCAATAGGTAATACTGTAATAAAAGTTCCAGTAAATATTTGTGGAATGAATGCTAGTGTTGAATGAATGTGGCGGGGGGTGGGGGGGCAGGAAGAAGCAGTAAGCAGATAGTCAGATCAAGACAAAGGCTTCTCTCTTCATTCTCCCCCATACACATGCCATTTATTTCTACCAATAACACTTGTATAATATTGGGATTGTGCATTGTTTCTTGCCTGTGGGCAGTCATGCGTGTATTTCACTTTCAGGTCACATCATGAGCAGGACAGGAGTAGATGCAAAGAATATGAAGTGCAGGAGGAGAAAAGGTCAGATGGCCAAGCCAATGAGCAAACTTGCTCTGGCCTGTGCTGTTGAACCACAGATGCTAGCCTTCCCTTTGCCATGAACTTGTGTGAACTTAGGCAAGTCACCACACCTTCTGAGCTGCTAGTTGGTGGTATGACAAAGATAGTAATTTGACTCTTTGCATTCCATAGCAGGTCAGCTGAGTTCATAGCTGGGAAAAGTACTCTGGACAAAAGAATTTAGGGTACTGTCTCAACAGGCAGAAAGGTGGCTAGGATCACCAAGCTAGTTAGATGAGGTTTCTCCCTTAAGAATTAAACATGACTTGGATGAAAGGTGGCAAGGCTGAGTTCCTAGAATCACAGAGCCAGCAGGCATCTTAGAAACCATTTTAGGACTTCCCTGGTGGTACAGTGGATAGTAATTGGCCTGCCAGTGCAGGGGACATTGGATTTGATCCCTGGTCCAGGAAGAGTCCACATGCTGTGGAACAACTAAAGCCTGTGTGCCACAATTACTGAACCCAAATGCTGCAGCTACTGAAGCTTGTGTGCCTAGTGCCTATCCTCCATGACAAGAGAAGCCACCACAATGAGAAGACTGTGCATTGCAACGAAGAGTAGCCCCTGATCACTTACTCATGCAGCAACGAAGACCCAGAGCAGCCAAAATAAATAAAGCTAAAAAAATAGCCATTCTAGTCCACTCCCCCTCATCTTACCTGAGTACATGGAAGCACAGAGAGATGATTTTCCCCAAGGTCCAGGTTTCCTTTTCACTGCACTTCAAGGTTCTACTTTAAAATCCAAGTTCATTTGCTGTTCAGAGACAAGAAGCCAATGGGCTGTGCCCCAGCAAGGAAGTGATCGGGCATTTGTTTGAAGCTTTGTGAGTTTCCAAAATGTGACCCACTGTTTCAGGTCAATTATTGTTTACCTTTTATCTGTGGGGGCAACAGACTTTCCTTTGTGGCTCAGTGGTAAAGAATCCATCTTGACTGCCAACGCAGGTGATGGGGATTCAATCTCCGGGTCGGGAAGATCCCCTGGAGGAGGAAATGGCAACCCACTCCAGTATTCTTATTGGGAAATCCCATGGACAGAGGAGCCTGGTGGGCAATAGTCTGTGGGGTGGCAAAAGAGACAAAACAACAATAATGGGGACAACACTCTCCTAGTGTCTGCCTAGTGCCTACTATATTTGCCACTCTGCTAGGTGCTGCGGGGGGGGGGGGGTGGTTAGAAAAGATGAAGACCCATCCCTGCTGTCAGAGATCTGAGTGTGGGAGACAGAACTAACAATGAGAGAACAATGGAAGGCAGTAAGTGATTCAGAATAAAATGAATAGTGCAAGCAATAACTGCTATTCAAGTTCACAGGAGAGAGAGCCCGCTCTGGGAGCTGGGTGGTGGGGGTTGGGGAAAGCACAATTTCACGTGGGCTTTGAAGGCGGGATAAGATTGTTTATGCAGATGTGGGGGAGGGCACTGAATGTGTGTCTGCACGGGTTGGGGGGGTAGGGGGCAGCTGCAACAGGCAGAACTACTTGGGGATTGGGGATAGCCTTTATTGAGCACTTTTTATGCACTGGCTACACAATTCAATTCATGTGAATGTGCATAATCCTAGGAATTAGATAATAGATCACTGATAACTGTTTGGTTGAGAGAGGGAAACTGAAGTACAGAGAGTTAAATTGCTCAAGGTGACACAGCAAGTAAATGGCCTAATTATCATTAGTATCCCAGAGCCGTCAAAACACTTGGCTATTCTACCTTTGAAAGAGAGGAGTTTGTGCCTCAGACGAGGAAGCTGGCCTGGCACTAAACACAATCATTTTGCCAACACAAGACCCTCTAGTCTGAACTCCCAAAGAAGTTCAGTATGGATTGGTGGTTTAGTTGCTAAATCGTGTCCGACTCTTGCGATCCCAAGGACTATAACCTGCCAGGCCCCTCTGTCCTGGGATTCTCCAAGCAGGAATACTGGAGTGGGTTGCCATTTCCTTCTCCAGGGCATCTTTGTGTCCCAGGAATTCAAGCTGGTCTGCATTTTCAGGCAGATCCTTCACTGACAGAGCTAAGAGGGAAGATTTCTGCATGGATTAATGAAACCTTTTACTGAGTGCTATCATCTCCTTCTTACTTCCTTGAAGTCAGGAACTTGAGGTCTCAGGCTAGTCACCAGAACTCCACAGTTTTATCCTTAATGTTATTGTGCAGAGGATTTAACAAAACACTGACGGAGAACAAGTGAGCTGCTGAATGGATCCTTGTTTGTTGTTCTTTATTAATTAGCACTTCGAGTGCATCAGGCCCTAACGTGGATGCTGTCTGTGCAAAGCTACCTGGCTCTGAGGCCAGGTGGGGGAAAACCAGACTTGGAAAGGATGGCAGTAAAATGGCTGGCAGCCAACACTAGAAAGTGTTTCCCAGGCAAGCTGCCTCTTTTTTTCTGGATATTTTCCTCTTTGTGAGTCTTCAATAGATATTAAACCAACACAAAGTGGATTCTGAAAAGGTCTTTTTCCTGTTTCTTTGCCCTAAGAAAAGCAAATCCCAGTCTATGGGTAGGAAGCAGAAGGGAAGAGGGGGCCCTGTTTCTGCCAGCAGCCCTTATCCAGTTCTTGGGCCCCTCCACAGGCTGGCTGGCCTTTAAGTGGCAGGACTCTCGGCCAAGCACAGGTTGGAAACAGCTGCTCCGTCGCAGGGCGGGAGGACGGAAAGAGGTCTGGGGAAGCTTCTTTTCCTCCATCTTTTCCTCCAGCTAGAGTACGGTTGAGCTTGAAGGCGTGGCGGGAGAAAGGGGAGACGGAGAGCTTGGAGAGGGAGTGGCCGGAGGTTAGATGGAGAAACAGCGGAGCAGAGCAGGAGGGGGAACAGCCGGGCAAAGTAGGAAAAGAAGCCTTGTCTAGGACGGAAGTGGAGAGCAGGGCTGTGACTACAAAGGTGGAGAAGATGCCGTCTTGGCCCTGCTCGAGTCTGCTATTTCAGGGAGGTCGGGAGGAGAGGCGAAGAGTAGAAGGTCACACCCAGCGGACCTCCCAAAGCCCAGCGGCTTATCACTAGACAGGCTCGTCCACAAGAACTCAGCGAGGGCCAACTAAGCGCCTACTAGGTGCCCGGGGTCCAAGGAAGCGCCCTGGAGAACCGGGGCGCAGGAGGCGGAGTCGGTCCAAACGGCTCCGCGGAGGAGCGAATCCCGTAGTTGGCGGTGCGGGCGGGTGGCGGTGCCCGCGTGCGGGCCGGGCGAGCGCAGAACGCGAGGCAGGCCGGGGAGCAGGGGAGGGAGGCGGGGATTGAGCCCGGCGGAGGGGGGAGGCCGAGGCGCCGAGAGGGAGAGTGGGAGGTGTGGAGGGTGCTAGCGGCGGCGGGGGGCGCGGCGGAGGCCGGCGCCCCCAGGCCGGGGGCCGGCCGGGGCCCGGCCCCCCTCGCGCGGACC
>ML663456.1:459877-490504 GCA_007570785.1 Antilocapra americana | reverse complement strand
CGCGCGCGGCGGCCGTGGTGGCCGCCGGGGGAGCCGAGCGCTGTGGCGCGGGGAGCCGAGCGGGCGCCCAGTCGGGGCCGAGGGCCGACTGCCGGTGAGTGGAGCCCCGCAGGGCGCGGTGCCCCGTCCCTGGGGCCGGGCGGGAGGCGGGGGATGCTGCGGCGCCGGGGCGGAGAGAGGGGGCCGGTTGGAGCCCAGCCCCCGGCTGGCCCGGCCTCCCGCCCGCCTTTCCTCCCTCCCTCCCGGCTTCCTCCCGCCGCGGTCCGCGCGAGGGGGGCAGGTCCCGGGCTGGCCGCAGGCTGGGGGGAGGTGCTGTCCGGGGGGCGGGCGTCGGGGGCCGGGGGTGGGGCGGGGGGCTCGGGGGTGTACCCGGGGGCGGGAGGCTGGACCGGGACGGCTCTAAATTGCCTCGGCGGGGCCCGTCGGCGGTGAAGTTGCTCGCTGGGGGCAGAGACGGCCACGCGGTTGCAGGAGTAAGCGATCCCCCTGTGGCGAGTGCGTGAGACGAGGAGTCCAGCGTCCCCGCCAGCCCCGTCGCCCTCCCCGCCGGCCCGGCCCCGCCAGTTCCCCTCCTGGCCTCCGCGTGTTCCCTCGCCGTCTCCCCCGGTTCGCTCCTGCCGCGGCCCCTCGACCCTCGCCCTGACCCTCCCGGCTTCTGACTTCCCCTAACCCCTGCTTGCTTCGCTACAGCCCCTGTTCCCCTTTTCTTCCCTCGCTAGTTACCCCTCCCCGCTTCGTAATTCCCGATGCAATTGCCTCTTTGAGACCTTTTTTTTTTTCCTCTCCTTCCTTTTAGATTGGCCAACGGCTCGTTTCCACCCCGCCTCGTTGGTGGCCACTGGAGAAGCGCGGGGGGCTCCCCAGGCAGCCGTAGGGACAAATTAGAGCCAGCCCTTGGCCCCGGGCCTCGCGTGTAGCTTCCCTTCTCCTGCTCTAGTTGCCCCGGTGTCCGGAGGGGGGTGCGGGGGCGGGGGTGAGCCCTCCGTATATGTCCCACCAGCCGGGCCACCCTCGGGGCTTGTGTTCCATCTCGCTCTCGCTTCCTGCACGGTGGTCGTGGCGAGCCACTTTGCATCATGTCCCGGTATAGCTACCAAAGTCTCCTGGACTGGCTCTATGGGGGCGTGGACCCCAGCTTTGCGGGCAATGGGGGCCCCGACTGTGCTGCCTTCCTCTCTTGGCAGCAGCGGCTGCTGGAAAGTGTGGTGGTCCTGACCCTGGCCCTGTTGGAGATCCTGGTGGCCCTGCGGCACATCCTGAGGCAGACGAAGGAGGACGGTAGGGGTGGCCGTGGCTGCCAGCCAGAGCAGGTGACCCAGCGGCCAGAGGAAGGCAAAGAGAGCCTGAGCAAGAATCTGCTCTTAGTAGCCTTGTGCCTGACCTTCGGGGTGGAGGTGGGCTTTAAGTTCGCCACCAAGACCGTCATCTACCTGCTCAACCCCTGTCACCTGGTCACCATGATGCATGTGAGTCTGTTGACTTCCCCCACTCCTTCCCGGCAGCCTCAGCCAGCAGAGTCATTTGTGTGCTCAGGACACTTGGCCGCGTAGAGCACCTCACCCCTGCGGGCAGTGTGACCCTTAAAAATGATTTTCCAAAGAGTGGCTGTTTGGGTGCGGATTTCAGATTTGGCTTCCTTCCACCTTTGCACAATGCGTCAGCCCTATGGTGGTGGTGAGCCCTGGGAAAGACTAGCACTCAGGCCAGCAGCCCCTCCCCTCCCAGGCCTACCCTGGCCTTTTGCCAGCAGGAAGTCTGACCCCAGCCAGGTTCCCTTTCTGGATCACCAGAGGGCCATGGGCCACCCCCCCATTCCCTCTGCCACAGTTAATTTCCCAGAGGCCTGGTGGCTTTCTTTCCTGGAGATGGTCACAGAAGGTTCCCGGTCTCCACTGTCATACTTGGGAGAAATACTGTTGTAGGTTTCTCTGAATGACTCTTTCTTTTGGGAGTTTACCATCTTAGGGTGAGGTCTGCCTTTTGAGTTCTGAGGTGTCAGAGCAGCACCAAACTCCGACTCACTGCACCCTGAAGCAGACCCCAGGCAGATTCGTGAACTCTGTCTGTGGTGAGAGGGTATTTATTTCCTGCAAACCTCCCCATCTTATCACTCTCATTCTCTCTCCTGAGGTCACAGTCCAGGGGTGCCCAGAGAGCTGATTTCTTTATCTCCCATTAGCGGTGCTAAGAAAAACAAATGAGATTGAAAAGGAAAGTTGCCAGATACATAAAAAATAATCTGGGTGAGGACCAACCAAGAGCGAGACTGTCTTTTTGTACTCAGCCTGTGTAGAGAGATGATCTAAAACTATAATATCATGAAGGGGTAGGAAGAGGAGAAGAGGGTGGGGTGGGGCTGCCTCTTAGATTTCAGGCTGTGGAAAACCTGGTGTGTTTTATTCAGGGACAATTGTGAAACCTGTCATTAACATCTTTATTGCTTTTATATTTGTAGAAGGTTGTTCTCAGGAGACTTGTGACAACCTTGTGTGGGGCAGGAGGTTGAGAAAATTGTCTCGGTTTCACAGCCATGGCGGAGGGGGGGATACTTGGGGATGGGACTTGCAACCAAAAGATGAATTAGCTTCCTGGGTTGGAAAGCTAACCCACCCTCTTTAGGGTTGTGGAATGCAGAGCAGTCTCTGGGAGGCTGATGCTGATCAGCACGGTGCTGCCTACTTATGCTGCAGATGCTTGCTAGTTCTGTGTTGTAGGAATTCCTTGGATGGTGGATTCTTGGCCTCAGTTTCTCAATCTGGAAACTGTGGTGAATGACCACAAACCCCTTTTAGTCTTGCAGATGTGGTAAGGAGGTGTAGACAGATTTGGAATAAAGCAGCTCTTAGTGATGGGATGGCTCTAAGCATCCAGTAGGCTTGGAGTGGGTAGCAATTTTTTAGAGGCCTTCTTGGGAAGTGATGCCATTCACAGGAAACCCAAGGGCTCCCCCAGTTAGACCTTCTGTGTAAATTTGAGCCTGTCCTCTTTCTTTCTTTTTTTTTTTTAATGAATGGGCTTTTTGTTAATGAAAGGAAACAACACATCTCAGCCACTGCTATGTGAGTCTCTTGGGACAGGAGTGCTTTTTTTGGATGGCAGGTGGTGAGGGTCAGAGGGTGCCTCTTTGACAAAGGGGTCTTGAGGCCTCTGACAACCACATATCTAGAAGGTCAACAAAGAACTAAATTCAGCCCGATTGGGGCTGCTGCTGGGTTGATGACGTCAAACCTGGCAGCACCATGGTTTTCAGTGGAAAGGTTTTTAGAGGCTTTTAGAAGACTCTGGAGGCTTCATTCTGGCATTAATTAGTTGTGTGACTTTGGGGAAAGTACTTATCCTGGCTCTCAGTTTGTCTGGCTGCAAAACGAGGCAGAGTTGAATTTCTAGGTCTTGACAGTCTACGTGCTATGCTTCTTTCCTCCATAAGCAGTGCCCAGGGGTGCCACACAGAGCTATTCTAGAAATGGCTTTTGGTCTCCTCGCCGATTTCAGGTGGTCATGGTTCATCTTCACATTCTCATCTTTCGCTCCCTGTGCCTTCCCTGTAAAGTAAACCTGAGAAGGCCACCCTTAGGGATCCAGATAGATGATGTTGGCCCTCAGGGGCTGAGTGCTGCAGAGAGATGGATGTTTGGGGAACTATGGATCCTGTCACCTGTGCTTTTGCTGTTATCAAGTGCTTAGCTGAAACTCTGAAGCTAGGTGTTGGGGGCAAAGAACAGTAAGGCTGAGGAATCCTTGAGACCAAGCAGGATTGTACTGCTTTGCCCTTTACTCCCAAGTTACTGCTTTGTGTCATTTAAATAGCTTCTGGCCTACTGGGGGACCTAGCCTTTGATGAATCCAACATTCCATACCTTACCTGTGGATCTTATTGGAAGCAGGGACATATGGATTTTTAAAAGCTGATGTGAATCCTGAAAAGAATATTACAACAGATGGTTGGAAACAGTTTTTTAACTTGGCTACAGTAATGACTAATGATAGTAAGCATGGTTAGTATTTGGGCTTCCCTGGTGGCTCAGACGGTAAAGAATCTGCCTGCAGCACAGAAGATACAGGTTCGATCCCTGGGTCAGGAAGATCCCTTGGAGGTGGGCATGGCAACTGACTCTAGTATTCTTGTGGGGAGAATCCCATGGAGAGAGGAGCCTGGGGGGCTACAGTCCATGGGGTTAGTATTAATAATACTTTACATCTGTCTAGCTCTTAACTGTTTATAATACCCTTTCACATGCACTATCTTCTTTAGGGTTATGCTAGATAAGCTTGAGCCTGGACAGAGAGATACTAAAATGTATCCTGTGACTGTGTGTTTCAAAGGGGAGGTGTTGAGTACAAAGAAATACTTTGGCAAGTGAATTAGCTGAGTTAGGCTATATCACGGCAGTAAATTCTATGGAGTTCAGAAGTCCTGATAAGGAATGGGAGACATTAGCTGAATTGAAAGCAGGAGCTTAGCAGAGACATTTCTGATGTGTGTCTCTCAACAGGATTACTCAATTATGGCTTTATAGAAGGCCTTGTTCTGCAGAGGCAGTGTAAGTTTATAACAAGGGCAGTATTACTTTCGGCCAGGAAATGGAAGCACTGGAGGGAGAATGACTCCCATTTTTCAGTCTGTAAAATATTTACTCCCAAGGCCTTTGATACACAGACCCTCCTCATAGCCATGCTGCCTTTGGGTGACCGCCAGCTTTAGAAGCACAGGGCAGGGTACTTCTTGTGTCCGAGTTCTGTTCTTGAATAATATTCCTGCTGTCAGGTTTCTTTTTGGCCTCTTCTGTTATCTCAAGGGCCTTGGAACCTGGGACTGGTAGAGGTTTGTAGGATTAAAGCAGCACCTTCTCACATCTGACTTAAGCTGGGGATGCTTGAGGGTTCTTGGAATCAGCAAGCACCAGGATTAACGCACCATTGTTAAACCCCTTGCTGAATATCAGTGGTGTTTACCCATTACACCAAGAAGTATTTCTTCAAGCGTGGCTAGCTAGTCCCCTTGTGCATAATATTTTCGTAGGTATGGGTGACACGAATGAATTTACTGACCATTTATGCTGTTTACAAAAACCTCAAAACAATGTAAATCACACTGCCAGCAAGGTATTGGCGGGGGTGGCTTTAGAACCCAGCTGCCAACAGTGGGAATTGGGGCTTTAGCAGGAAGAGATTCTCATAGCTATTTTAAGTCCTAAAATCTACAGTTTCTTAGCGGAAGGGTTAAAATGCCAGACAGTTTGACTGATTGTGTCCGTAAAGACTCATGGCCTTTTATCCTTTGCATCCAGTTAGATTGTCTCTGCCTTAGGAACTTAAGGCAAAGATCGAATTTTGGATGTCTTGTCTAATTGTTCACTTCTGGTTGGTTGTGTATGCGTCTGTGTCACTATCTCCCAATTGGGCCCTGAACTTAGTGGGGCATAGCATATGCCATTTAACCCTCCGTGTCTCTGCATAAGGCACTCTGGATCTCAGCTGGACATTTGCCAAATAATAATCGATGCTATTGACCCCTGAGCACCAAGGCTCTGGTTTTTAGCCTTCAGTACCGAGTGAGCCCCATCCTTTTTTTTTTTATTTCTGATTTCCTTTTTAAAATTTTTATTTATTTTTAATTTTTTTCTCTTTTATTTATTTATTTTTACATCATTGTGTTGGTTTTGCCATACATTGACATGAATCTGCCATGGGTTAGTATTCCTATTTTATTTTTCTGTCTTTACGATAATATTAGAAGGCTGATGTCCACCAAATATGGCTAACATGCTTTTGTCTCACTGTTTGCTTTCCTACTTCACTCTTTGCTGAAAGCACAGCATGGCACATATTCAGAATGGTCCTGAGCTTTTTGTGACACCTTTTGGAACTCACTGAATGCACACGGGTGTGTTCTCTTTGCCCTGTGATGGATTTGTTTTAGAGAAAACCTGATAGATTTGAGAACTAGGCTTTTTTGTCCCCTGCCTCCTTGACTTCAGACCAACCACACCTCTTCATCCCCATCCGTTGTCTGGAGCACTGATAACTGCTCCTGGTTGCAACTGATGTTGGTGGGTAATGGGTGCAATGAGGGGTCCAGCCATATGCTGGCTTATCAGATGGACTGTGTCCTGTGTCATCAGTCCAGGGGGACGCAAGGGGGTGATGTTTATATGGGCCTCAGCAGTGAGGCATGACATTCCTTTTTAGTTTGTTTTATATTCTCCCCCAAGGAAATTTGCAGAGAATTTTTGAATCTTTGATTGTTATAGTCTTTGGCATGGTCCATTCCATTATAAGTGAAGTGGTGTGGCTTGGTGGATTAAACAACCCACAGACAGCCCTGGGATTTAAAATGATGATACTAGTTTCGCTTGTTGCCAGCTAGGGAACCTGAGCGAGTTATTTAGCCTTTTCCTGTCTCAATCTTCTTCATGAAATGGGCCACATGGAAACAAAGCATTTTAATCCTCTGAATAGCTCTGTGGTCACTTAAACAGATGCCAGGTACAGCTGATCAAAGCTGGCAGATGACCAATAGATTTTTTTCCCTCTGACTCAGAAACTGACAAACCTCAACTTCTTTTCACCTTTCTTGATAGCTCTTAGAATCCATTCCTCTAATTAGTTCTGTTGCTTTTCTCTGGATCCTTACCCGTGCCTGCATACCCTTCTCATACACAGTCTATAAAACTGGATACTGTGACCAGAGGTCCAGCCCACACCCAGCAGAGAGGAAAGATTTCTTTCTCAGCCTTTTTTCACTGTGCACCTGTTAATACAATGCAGCCTGGAGCTTGCTGTTAAGTAATAGAATGCAGCAGAGGGTGATCCACAGGCCCCCTGGATTTTTGTCCCTTTGCCATAGAAGTACCTCCTTCATCACTGTCTTCATGGGATCTATCGTGAATTCCTCCCCTCTGTAGATGCTCCTGAAGATTCTGCTCTCGGAGACTTTCCAGTTGACCTTGACTCCACACTTATACCACTCATTCCACCAATACCTCTTGTCCTCCTTTCCCAATTCTCTGAATATTCCTCGGACTACTAGCCTCTTTAACATTTGCCTTTGCATGAAAAAATTGCAAGTGTTAGTCTGTCAAGTCGTGTCCTACTCTTTGTAACTCCATGGTCTGTAGCCTGCCAGGCTTTTTGTCCATGAGATTCTCCAGGCAAGAATACTGGAGTGGGTTGCCATTCTCTTTGCTAGGGGATCTTCCTGACCCAGGGATTGAACCCAGGTCTCCTGCATTGTAGGCAGATTCTTTACCAGCTGAGCCACCAGAGAAGCCTGTGGCTTTGTATACAAGTAGGTAATTTGGTACGTGTTCAACTGGGTTGTTTGATTTTACATGTTTGTTCCTTCTCTACCATTAGCGTGTATACTTTTCTTTAAGGAAAGGAGTAGTAATTTTTTTCCCTCTGTAACACCCTGCAGAGCTTAACACAATACTGTATGTGCACCTTAATTGCTTAATGTGTGCCTGGATAATGCTGGCTGATGGACTGACTGACAGAACTTTTTTCTTTTTCCCTCTGGTGGTTCTGTCTGTGTTCCCTTGAGGTCTCATGGGCACAGTTACCGTGTCTCCTGTGCCTATTAAGAAAAACTCCTGTTTGTTTGTTTGTTTGTTTTTTTGAAATAGCCAGGAAGAGAGGTGGTTTCGCCTCCAGCTCACACATCTTTTTGTTGAATTTCCATCACAAGAGCTGGTTATTAGGAACTGCAGCCCATTCTTTGCCCCAAGTTTCTGCTCACTTTCATTGCAATGAGGAAATTGCACTGTTGGATCTTGGTCTTAAATCCCTTGGTTTGACATGTGGAAATGTCTACTTTTTTCTTTTCCTCCTTTAATATCAGACATTCAAAAAATGTTATTAAGCTGGTAACTCATTTCCCATCTCTCCCCTTTTATATTTTTCAATAGGTTGTTCACTGTCATCATGCTTCATTGAAATACCCTCCACAAGAAGAGCCAGACTTCTCAAGATCTGGTCTTTCATTTTTTTTTTTTTTGGTTAACTTTGTGTTCAGCTTTGTGAGGTATAATTGACAAAGAAAATTGTAAGATATTTAAAGTGCACAACATGATTTGATTACGGATACATCATGAATGCACTCCCCACCCCAAACTGAGTTCAGTAACACATCTGTGATCTTTTATATCTTTTCTTAAATTGAGAGCATCTTCTGCCAGGAACTGACTGAGTGGACCTGAAGTGGAGTGCAGTGTTTTTTAAATTTTCCTTGTGAAAGATTCCCTTGGAACCTTGTTCTCATGCACATGCCTGGCTCTCCACTCAGAGTCTAAGTCAGTCTAGGTCCTACAGGGTGAGGATGAGAACCTGCATTTATTACAAGCTCCACAGTGATTCTGATGCCGGTGAGTATTTGATCCCACATTGAGAGACATTATCTAGTGGCTAAAGTATGAGGTGGAATGTTGTTTCAGATGCTCTTCCTGACTGGTGTGATTCTGGTGGCCTGTGGGTGGGCATTTGGTCTTCTGGTAGTACCTCTGTATTTATGTAGGTGTTAAATAAGACGGTTGAAATTAGAGGTTGAAGACCCCAAGTTGTTGTGAGGTGGATTTTAAGGTAACTTCAGAGTTCCAGTGGCTTGTTGGGTGCCTGTGGCTTTTATCAGTGGAGGATTTCAGCCAAACCTCTTTTTATCACCTTCCAGTCCTCCTACACTTCTTTGTGATTCTTGTAGTGTTGGCGATCTTTGGGAACTAACAAGATGAAATACTGACACAGAATTATTGCATGCTGGTTCTCTATTTGCAGGACTTTAGTTTTAAATGCTCATGGAAATGTATTCATTCTTGCATCTATTCAGCAAACATTTGTCCAGTGCCTGTTGTGTGTCAAACATTGTGCCATACACTGGAGATTCAAAGATAAATAAACATTCTTTACATTCATGTTGCCCACAGTTGAGATGAGACAGGCAAGAAAAAAAGATCAACTGAATTACAATGTGACGTGTATGGTAACAGGTTTGAACAAAGCATAGAGGATCAGAGGGTCTTTTTTTTTTCCTGGTGCAATTAAGGAAAGCATACATTTGACTCACCAAGGAAACATGTTAGCTCTTTGAGAGCAGGGGTCCTTGTTTGTCTTATTTTCTATCATAGTGCCTCTCATGGAACCCGCCTCATGGTAGGTGCTCAATAAATGTGTGAATGAATGACTAGGAGGTAGCTAGGTGTTGCAGGAGGGAAGGGTTTCTTGGCATAGGAAATGATATATATAAAGGCACAGAGTTGCTTCCTCTTTCACAGGGAAGCTTTACAACTCTTACCTGGAGTCATTTGCAGGTTATTATCAGGGGCAGGTATTGTTTTTGTATTTCTCCCTTGGCAAACCATGTAAAACTTGGAATGCTGTGTCATTTCTGGCCTGTTGCTAAGACAGCTGCAGTTGCTCACAAGTCCTTGATAGGGGGCTTGTGAGATAGAGCATAGTGTTCTCTCTGCTTTCCCAAGGAGGGCCCACATGGTCAAGGACAGACACATGGAACACAGGAGAGTGAGCAGGCATTAAATCCAGGAAATGAGGTAGCAGGCATTCCACCCCCCATAAGAAGATGATTTTGAGTGGTTCATGGGAAGGCTTGTTGCCCCCAAGAAGGTAGAACTGACACAATGTTTCGATGCCCTTCTACCTTTCTCTTTTCTGTTTCTTGTCCCCTGCTTCCAAGTCTTTCCGCCCCCACCCTCCCAACTCACCCCATCCAAGTTTGCCACTTTCCAGAGTATTCAAAGCTCCAGATCAACTCCCTCAAAATGCCTATTTCACTGGAGGAGGTCCTATCTCCAAGGAAATCAGGAAGAAATCAGTCCCATGTAGGAGGTTCATACTGCAATGTGAATGGCTCAGATGCAACTGGGGTGGGGGAGGGCAGGACTTTTTAAAAGGGCCTTGTTATCCTTACTTAATCTTTAATTGGTGGGGTGTGTCTCAGTATTTGAGCAGGTGGCCTTTCCCATGCTCCTTGCTTGGTTGTTGGCCTTCCTCCTGCTCCACACCTCCCATCCTCCCCACCCTGAGAACTGGAGTTATCAGGGTCTTGCTAGCCTACTTGCTGAATGCCCAGGGTAAGTCTCGCTCCAAGGTGCTCTGGAATACAGCAGTTAAATCTGAAGGCCCGGGGAGGGCTCCTCCTCTTCTGGGCACGGTCCTCTCTGTTTACTCAGCTCTTTCCCAGAGAAAGAGCTGCCAGCTAAATGGCATGGCTTGCACGTCTGTCAGTGTGTGGTGTGTCAAGGGACACTGACCTGTTGCTACCCCGAGATCCTGAAGGGGAGGGTTGGGGGGAATCTTTCCATTGGCTGTGTACCCTTAATAGTAGCTGCTGGAGCAAATGTCAGAGGGAGGCAGGCAGGGTAGGATAAGTCTGGTCATGGGCCTGGTGGCTCTGAGGAAAAGAAAGAGATGGCAGGAGAATGTCTTCTCCAAGACAGTCCTTAGGATTGGACTGTTGGGGAGACCCAGTTCAAACCGTGTCCTGAGGGCAGGAGTTTAGGTTGGTAGGAGAGTGAGAGGCGAGATTATCTGAGGAGAAAGGAAACATGCATGACAGTCGCTCAGTCATGTCCCACACTTTGTGACCCCATGGACTAGCCTGCTAAGCTCCTCTGTCCTTGGGATTCTGCTAGGCAATAATACTGGAATGGTTTGCCATTTCCTCCTCCAGAGCGTCTTCCCAACCTGGGGATTGAACCCACGTCTCTTGCATCTTCTGCCTCGGCAGGCAGGTTCTTTACCACTGCACCGCCTGGGAAGCCCAAAGGAAGCATAAGCCCATTCTAATTCCATCTCAGTTCCTCCAGTCTCCCTGTCTCCAGCCCACATCAGTGGTGGTATAAACTCAGGGTGTATTTTGCCTGTGAATTGAATCGCCTTTGCCAATCGACCAGCTGTGTTTGCAGAAAGACTTTGTGCTCAGGCTGTTGCTAGCAAAGAGACATTTCATTCAGGTGCTGATTAAATAAGGCGCAGAGCCAGACTGCACATTAAGACCCGTAACTACGGCTCTGGGAGCCCTGGGTAAACACTCACTAGATGTTCTGGGTAGAGTATTAGGAGAGGCTGCTGGACATGAGGGAAACTGGCTAGGAGAGACTTCTAGAAAGGGCTTTGGTCTTTTCCTAGATGCATCAGATCCGAGCTACTGGCACGTACGCAGAAGGGCTAGACAGATTTCCTCCTTGGCCTTTACTTGGGAAATTCTCACTGGGACCCAGTAGGTTTGGACTGGGACACAGCAACGAACCTGGCTAAGTTAAGCTGGGCATTAGAAATGCCTCCTTTTCCTAATGCAGGTTCAGCTGAGTGGACTGAGCTTTTGGACCATTTTTCCTGGGTTTGTATTTGAGCTTCATCATCATGTGACCTTGGGTGGGTAGTGGTAAAGAATTTGCCTGCCAATGCAGGAGACACATGTTCAATCCCTGGGTTGTGAAGATGCCCTGGAGAAGGAAATGGCAACCCACTCCAGTATTCTTGCCTGGAAAATTTCATGGACAGAGGACCCTGGTAGGCTACAGTCCATGGGGACTACAGTCCACTGGACATGACTGAGCATCCAAACAACAATGAATCGTGTGACCTTAGGCATGTTACTTAACTGCTATCAACTTCATTCATCTGGAAAATGGAGATAATCACAGTACCTACCTAATAGAACTATTGTGAGGATTAAATGGAATAACTTAAATGAAGTATTTGGCAGAAATTCTGGCTCATTGTCAGCACTCAATAAATGTTAGCAGCTTTTCATAGTACAGTCAGCCCTCCATAAATGTGTGTTCCAGTTTGTAGATTTAACCAACTACAGGTTGAAAATGTTAGGGAAAAATTTCAGAAAGTTTGAAAACACAAAACTTGAATTTATTGTGCACTGGAAACTGGTTATATTGTGTTAGTTGTAAATAATCTAGAGATGATTTGAAATATATGGGAGTATGTGCAAGGTTACATGCAAATACAACACCATTTTACACAAGGGACTTGAGAATCTGCAGATTTTGGTATCCCTGGGGGGTCCTGGAACCAATCCACCATGGATAGCAAGGGACAACTGTAGTAGTAATAGTAGTGTATAGTACTATAGTAATAATAGGGGGCTTCCCGGAAGGTGGTGCTAGTGGTAAAGAACCCACCTGCCAATGCAGGAGACGTAAGAAATGCAGGTTCGATCCCTGAGTCAGGAAGATCCCCTGGAGGAGGAGGGCATGGCAACCCACTCCAGTATGCTTCACTGGAGAATCCCATGGACAGAGCAGCCTGGTGACTAAGCCTGAAGCGACTTAGCATGCACAGTAGTATATAGAACTGCTGTATAGTGGTTCAAGTCATACTGGGTAAAAGCTGACTGTGTGCATGACCATCAGTCATGTCTGACTCTTTGTGACCCTATGGACTGTAACCCGCCAGGATCCTCTGTCAGTGGGATTTCCCAGGCAGAAATACTGGAGTGGGTTGCCATTTTCTGCTACAGAGGATCTTCCTGACCTAGGGATGGAACCCATGTCTCTTGTGTCACCTGAATTGGCAGAAGGGTTCTTTAGCACCATCTGGGAAGCTTCCCAGGTGGGGAGGAAATGTTGATTCACTCCAGTATTCTTGCCAGGGAAAATCCCATGGACAGAGGGGACTGGTGGCTTACAGTCCATAGGGTCACAAAGAATTGGACACAGTGGCGCACACATGCTCACACAAAAGCTGACTCCAGGTTGGTAAAAGCCTGGGTTCAGATCCTACCACTAGCTGTGTATCCCTGGGCAAGTTGTGTAACCTCTTTGACCCCCTAGTGACCACATTTGTAAATTGGAATAATTAAACCTACCCTGCAGGGCTGTTGTAAGACAGTAATGAGAAACAATGAGACAGAAGTAATAAAGCACTTAAGATAGTAAACAGTCAGTACTTTTTTTTGCTGTGATGTGATGTGTGATGATGATAATGAGCTTCATTATCCTTATGGCTGCTGCTGCTGTGAGCGTGGATGCCTGATGCTGGGATAAGATGACAGAAATGAGATACAGGAAGGCAGCTCTAAGAATCTCACCCAAGAGAAACTTCGCTGGCATCTTCATTTCGTGTGGTAGGCAAAAACACTGATTCCATAAAGTTGACACCCACATAATCTCTGCAGGGCAGGGTTGCTTGATTGTTCAAGGCCTAAGGAGAGCTTTGTGGGAAATTTAGAAGTTACTGTAAATCACCCAGTGTTTTCAGAAGCATTTGGAGGATGGCTGTCATTGGTGGGATGCTTGGCTGTCCAGGGACCTCTGGGCTTAATTGTTGCTGCTCTTCATCAATGGACTGGCTCTCTGGTGTCAGCTGTCTTGAGATCGGTAGCCTAGGAAACCAATGAGAACATGACAGAAGCAGGAAAGGACTGGTTTGGGGGTGGGCAGAAACAGGTGCGTGAATTGAGTTTTTACTTTTTCATTAATTTCTTTTGACTGAGGATGGTGCAGCTCTCTCAATTGCTGCCTGTTCCCAGAGTTAAGAAATCATCAGAGGAGAAAGGCAGTTAAACATAGACCAGTGCCTTGCCTGACACATCAGCAAATGGATGCAAAACCAAGCAACCGAACAAGACAATTCTTCGAGTATCTCCCAGATATGGAAACCCTCTCATTTTTAAGACTAGCTACTCTCAGAACTAGAACCTCAGCAGCCAGTCCCTCACTAAAGAGAAGTCCCCTTTAATTGTGCAGCCCTCTGGGGCCAAGGTCTGGGTCTTCATGACTTCACAGCCTTGGGGTTGGGATGCCCCACTCCAGCAAGGCCGTTGAAAGGCCTTCAGGCTTATTTGCAAGCTATGTGAGTAAATAGGCAGTTCCTTGGGGTAAGGTTAAGTTTTCGGTAATAATCCTGGTTCCCTGGGAGGAACTGGCTTGGAGGGCATTCCTTAAACAAAAGACAACCCTGAGAAATGAAGGGAGACTGTACCCAAGGGTCCCCTTCTTAGCCACACTTTTGTTTCTTGTCATTTTACATTTGTCAAGAGTTTCCTTTTTTAAGTCCCAGGCACTTGAGAGTGTGCATGCCTGTTGCTGCACTTCAGTTCCTGCCCTGCAGGAATGTTGCTCAGGGTCCTGTGCATAAATACCTTTATTATCTTCAACGCTTTTACACTTGGCCTGTTGAGCTACCACTGACTGCTAGTTGCTGCTTCATGTGGGCCTTTCTCCCTATTTCTCTGGTCCCTAGTCACAGGAGGACTCTCAAGGCCCCTGAGGATAGGGGCTGGTTTTACCTTTGGGTTTCTCTTCCCTGTGCAGCAGCGCCCTGGAGTTTGCAGTTCAGCTCTCCTCAAAATAGCCCTGCAAGCTGGCACCAAGCTAAAGTCAGGTTTCCCTTCTTTACTGGTGGGGTTTCTGAGTAGTGAGCAATGAGGACTGAGTAACCCCCGGCCCTGTGCCTGTTCTCCCAGGGGGAGGCTCTTGGCAGGGGTGGGGATGGGGTGGGGTGCCATCTTGGCCCTGCAAGGTCAGGGGTAGCCTTTGGGCTGAGGCTGTATTCAACTTGTGGGGTCACAGGGTCTTCTGCCTGGCTGAGTGGTGTTTGGCCATACCTCACAGCTAGGGCTGTGTTTACTCAGATGGACACATGTGGAATCCAGGGTGGATCATCTTCCCAAGTTTCTTACTCCCTGCTTCGGGTCTGAACTGAAAAACAATTTGCAGAGTACACTGTGGTCCACACCTGTTTTTTTTTTTTTAATCCTCTTTCCACAGCCAGTTTGCAGTGAACTGAAGATTAATTCTGGCTCCTCCCATTTCTCTTTTACTTTTTCTTTAGTTTCGCTTGGGGTTGGGTTCTCACTCTCCAGTCATAAATATCCATAGACATTAAGGAGAGTTGGTGCCACTGCTCATTTAGGGTCCCCCTGCCCCAGACCTCTTAAATACCATAAAGCTGAAATACGGTTATATGGGCAAAAGGGGTTTAATTTAGGAGAAAGAGCTCATCATAATATTTGGTTATCTCTGTACACTCTAAAAGTTAGGAGTAGTAGTGATGATAATACTTTTGATATAAACTATACTTTGATAATACTTTTTGATAATACCGTTTGATAATACTTTTGATATAAGTGATGATAAACTAACAGTTTGAGCATATATCATGGTTCACGTACTTAAGTCTACTGCCTATATATTACCTAATTTGCAGCCTTCCACAAAAGGCCATTTTTGTCTGGAGAAGGAAATAGTAAGCCACTCCAGTATTCTTGCCAGAAAAATCCCATGGACTGAGAAGCCTGGTGGGCTGCAGTTAAAAGGGGTCACAGAAGAGTCAGACACGACTGAGCGACTAAGCATGCAAGCGTGTATTCTTCTTTGCCTCTGTTGTAGCCCATTTCTTCTTTGGTTGACTTACAGATACTGAAGAAAATATTCTAGCAACACTTTGCTGAATGGAAATGGCTGAGTGATGCCAAATCAGAGCTGAGAAAAAGAACCTCAGAGATCATCTCCTCACTTGTTTTTCCAGATGTGTAAACTGAGACCCAGAAAGGTGAAATGACTTGCCCAAAGTCACAGAGCTCAATGGAAGCAGAGGTGGATCTTCTGGTTCACTGTCACTCTCTAGTACCATTCATGGCCTCCTTATACCCCTTACCATTCCAGCATAAAAGAAGCTGGACTTTTGTTCTTGCCCAGTAGTAGAGAAACAGAAATCTTGGGTTTTATTTATTTATTTTTTTGAGCATCATTTTCTATGACAGCCTTGAAAGCGATGCTCTCACAGCTGCAGGCCACCTTTCTACCTGACCACTATAGCAACTACTTTTCCAACGTGTTTTTCTGCCCTTGCTTCCTCCCTTCCACAGAGGAGTCAGGCTGCAGTGCCACTATTGCTTGCTGCTTGCCCTGGGCAGGTAGTCCAGGGAGTGGTATATGCTCAGTGAGCCGGTATGGCAAGTCAGTATCACCTGCTATAAGATATTGATGGTTTGGCAGTAGGACCCATTCAGTTGGGGCTGCAACTGAGGTCATGATTTCTCTCCTCTAAGTAGAGACCTGCATTCCATCCTAGTGAACAGTTGTGTGAGGCTCCACAGCAGGCGAGTGATTTCAGAACCTCATTCTGGCAGAAGTGACGAAGGTCAAAATAATTTGCCAGCCCAGGGCAGAAGTCATTTCATCTTAGTAAACAATGTAGAGTAATAGAAAGAGCATAGGATTAAGTATTAGCCAGACCTGGGCCTTGGCTGTAGGTTTCATCCCTAACTGGTTGGCAGAACCTAGTAGTTTTGGCTAGTCAGATTGCCTCTCTGGGGCTTATCTTATATAAAGTGTGGTAGTTAACAATCTAGGGGCTGAAGTCAGACTGTCCAGGTTCAAATCTGAGCTCTGCTGCTTTCTAGCTGTGTTGCTTTGGGTAAGTTAATTGACACCTCTGGACATGTTTTCATCTTTGTAAGATGGGGATAATACCATCTGTGGTTTTCTTACAAGAATTTACTGCATAGCTCCATGTAAAGTATTTAGATCAATGTCTGTTGCATAGCAAGCACAGAGTATGTTATCTGTAAAATAGGGATGCTCTTTGCCCTTCATACCTCACAGGGTAAACATAAGAATCAAGTAAAAGAAGATTTGCGAATGTGTCTTGTGGCTGGAAAGCACTATCTAAATAGGAAAAATAATTTTTTTGAGAGCATGAGCATTCAAAGACAAGTCTTTTCAATGGTTTTATCTAATCCTAGGATTAGATATTGATGGATGTTTATTTTTTTAATCTTAATTTTTTTAAATTATGAAAGTATGGTAATACCTTTACAAGAGACTTGGAAAATACAGAACAAGATTTACCTGTAGTTCCACTGTCTATTACAAGTATTCTTTAAGTAGATAAATTTAGATTTTTAGTTGGTTTCCACATCAAACACTCAAAAAATAATAGAATGAACATATAGAGAAGCAGAAGGATATAATAGACCTGAAAGGCACTGTGAACCAATTCAACATGATATTTTTTTGACAAGCTGGCAAAAGGAAGGATAGTAGGTTTATGTGTAGGGTTATATAAATGCTGGGTCCATCAAGCAGTGCATGTTTTGCTTTTTCCCTCCTAGTGTACTTAAGGGTGCTTAAAAGCTAAGTAAAGTGGTTGGAGGATTTGGAGTGAAAAGCAAGGATTACGATACTTTTCCCTTAGGGCCCCTATCTTAGTTAATGGCACTGCAGTCCATCAGTGACCCGGATTGAGTCCTTTGAAACCTTGACACATTTCCATTCTTCTCTTCCATCATTAGAGTCTCTTGAGTCATTTTGATTCTGTCTTTCATTATTTCTCCCATCTGTCTCTTGCTTTTCTTCTTTGATTCCTCTGCCCTAATTCAACTGGTTGTTGATCATCATCACCACTATCTGGCTTCTTACCAGTAGCCTGCTGACTGATTTTCCCTTCTCCCAGGGTCTTTCTTCTCTGTCCATCATTTACACCACTGTCAGAAATGATACAAGGAAAATTCACGTTGGGTCCTGCCATTCCTTTGCTTTAAAGCCCTCGATAGCTCCCTATTGCCTTTAGGAAGGAGAGCAGACAGCTGGAGAGATGCACCTTGTGGTGCCCTGGGCCAGCCTTGCTAGTCAAAACATGAGCATGCTTTCTCAACATGCATCTCCATGTAGGTTCAGAATCATCTTTAGCATAGTATTTTAGGCAGCTACTATTACTCAGCCAGAGAGTGGCAGAGAGATAAACCCTTTAGATAAAGCCTGAGCTCCTTGTGATAGGATGTGGGACCTTCCTGATCTTGGTTTCAACCAGTTCCCCAGCTTTATCCTCTAATACATTGTTCCGTATGTGCTCTAATCCAGCCACATGTACCATGAACTTCCACATTTCTCTGACTCATTTAACCATTCTTGTCTATTTTAGCATTTCATTCTGCCTTGTACTACATAATTATTTATGTTGCCCCCTCACTTTTTAGTTTGTGTGTTCCCTGAATGCAGGATCTATGTTCTGTTGATTTTTTTTTCTTACCCTGCACAACATCTAGTACATACTAGACTCCTAATTTTTTTTTAAAAAAAAGCATTTCACTGAGTTTAGTCCATTCCCTTTATTTTTCCAATGAGGAAACTGAGGCTTAGAGGAAAAGGTTGGTTCATTTGGGGGTTTGTTGAGTCTCAGATGTTTGAGATGTTGAGGCTGAAGTGAACAGCAGGCAGTTGAGATGCAGTTGGGCTGGCAGAGTGATTTAGGAGGCATTCATTTAGAGAAGATGGCAGGGGAGAAGATGCAACCATCGCGCAAAACCAGAGAAGAGAAAGAAGAAAAGGATTCTGTGAAATGCCTACTTATGTGGGCAGAAGAAAATACTTAGTGAAGCAGATGTGGAAGGACACTCAAGGCAGGAAGGAAATTCAGGAAGCATGTCCTCAATGTCATGTGAGGCAAAGAGGTTGACACCAAGGAGGGCTTGAGAAAAGGCACTTGGAATTGGTGAGTACAGGCTGGTTTGGTAGTCAACAGTCCACCCACTTCTAAGTAGTTGCCCTAGAAATGTTTGTGTGTGAAGAGTTGTGTGCAAGGGTGTTATGGCATCAGAGAAGATTGGGAGACAGCCTGCCAGTGACAGAATGGCACATCCCACCAGTGGGATATTGTACAGCTTTTAAAAGGGAGGCTGATCTCTGTATTCCCTTTGAAAGATGGTCACAATATTTTGTTAAAAAAAATAACAGTATGTGTGATAGGAACCCATGTATAAGCACCTCATGAAAGCCTGGAAGAATGTGTACTCAGTAGTGTTGAATCCTGAGTCATTAGGGAGAGGGGGGGACACTCTCACTTCGTACTTAACACATTTCTGCATTGTTGGAATTTGGTGTAAGTACAAATTTCTTGAGTAATTGAGAAGAAATATTTTTGTAAAAAAATGAAAGGCAGCCTGGGAGAGCAATTTCTGTAGAAGAGAATCATTGGATGAAGGAAGCCAACTCACAAGAGAGGATCTGGCAGCTGAGAAGACACCATGTGGGTGAGACTGCTCACAGAGCCTTTGCTGCCTCTTTGGCTCGTGGGAGTGAGGCAGGGAGTACAGTGAGACAGGGCTGCTAGAATGAGGCAGTGACCCCCATGGCCAGGGTGTTCAGCTGAAAGGGGTTAAGTAGAAGAGTGGCAAGGTGGCCTAGAAACAGGCAGAGGCTGACTAAGAATGAATTAAAAAGAGCAAAGCAAAGTGGCCATGTGTATATATGAAGGGGGCAAGAGAGGATGGGGTTGGGGGAGAAACTGGTTGGGGGCCCAGCTGCAGACAGAGCAAACACTCTTAGCTGTAAGGAAACCTCCAGATGAAGCAAAGAGTAGCACAGTTGAGAAGGGACAAATGAAACATCAGTTTGAGGAGTAGAGAAGCTTTCCCCAAAAGGCTGAGATCTCAGGCCAAGTAAGCCTTCCATACAGTAGTTGGGGCAGAGGCTGGACTACCTAATTGGCTTCTCTGACTGAGGATTAAGAAAGCCCCTCTTTGTTTAAATTTTGATGGCCAAAAACGTTTTGGTAGTGGCAAAGTTATCTTAATGGCTCAGCAAATAGTCAGGTGAGTGAGCAAAATGGAATTTCTGTGGCTTTGCAGGCCTCCGAGTTATCTGCTGGACCTGTCACTAAGTTTGGGACTAGAGGTGGAGATGGAGAAGGTGGAGGCCAGGAGTCCTCACCCGTGCCTGCTCCTGCAGTCATTAAGGAAGCATTTAAGAATCCCATCACCCGTTTTCCCCACCCCATTATCTAATTGTCTGGACTGGGGGCCTACACATGACAATTTTTTCAGGTTCCTCAAGTGATTCTAATATGCAACTAGGATTGGAAACCACTAGTGGAGAAGACTGGATTACATGTGTTCTAAGCCTAAACTGGCCCTCTGAAGCTTGTGTGTGTTGTGTGTATTTAACACTATTTCAATACACCTATTTCATGTATTGTGTATTCCCAAAGCCTGTGGGTGCATCACTTGTAAAACGTGCATCCCATTGTTTGCCAGCTTCTTGCTCGCCTGTCAGGGAGATCTAATAAGCTCTATGAGGTAAAATTCAGGAATTCCTCAAGAACAATAGTTGTACTTGCAGGGCCTCTCATAAGGGTTCCTGGCACCTCGGTATTCAATTATTGCCAGGTGAAGTGACAAGGAGCTTTGTTTTCCTGTGCAACACTGCTTTTAAAAGCCCAGGAATGGTAAAACCTGGTGGGAGAGAGGCTTGCAAACCACCTGGCATGTATAAAGCGCCTGATACTCTAAGCACTGTGCAGGAATCCGTATCCCTCAGCATGTCTAATGCAATGACTCTGAGCTGTGCATCATACTCAGGACTGTGAGATACACAGGAAACATCAGATACAGTTTCTGCTCCCTAGGGAGCTTATTGTCAAGGCTCGTTTATAGTCTAATTACTGCATTTTAATGCAGAGAACTTACAACAGGAGAATGCTAGAGGTCAAAGGGCCTTTGGAGTTTCTCTACTTCAAACCCTTCATTTTGCAGTGGGGGAAAGAAGCCCAGTGCAGGAAGCTACTTGCCTAAGGTCACCCCACTTGGGGATGGCAAAACCAGACTTGGAGTGTCGGGCTGCCTCCCTCTGAGGTTTTAGTGCGCTGTTCTGTTGATCAGTGGAAGGACTAGTGAACCTAAAGACCCGTGTTAAAACTTGAACAAGAATTCCAGTTTGTGCTTTATGCTCTCACTACCTTATAGTTGAGGGAAGAGTGTTTGCATTTTAGTCTTTTTTAAAAGCTTGCCTAGGGAGGGTAAGCACTGGTTACCACGGGAATTATAGCTCAGGCCCAAGAGGCCTAAGGGGCTTCCCAGGTGGCTCAGTGGCAAAGAATCTGCCTGCCAATGCAGGTGACCCAGGTTTGTTCACTGGGTCGGGAAGATCTCCTGGAGAATGAAATGGCAACCTACTCCTGAATTCTTGCCTAGAAAATCCTATGGACAGAGGAGCCTAGCAGATTGTAATCTGTGGGATCACAAAGAGTTGGACCCAACTGAGTGACTAAATAACAGCAGTGAGAGGCCTAAAGATGGGGAATTTTGCCTTTACTGAAACAGCCACTGACTCTAATCCCTCTGTGTCTAATTAGGGCACTGTTCCTACTGTTTCTAATGGACTTCCCAAACTTAGTAGGTTTATCACTTTTCTGCCTCAGTCACTCCTTTTTTTTTGTAAACTTTTGTGAGGCTTACCTTAGGGGAAGGAGGTGGCCCGGTGTTCTGTGCAGGCCTGAGAATTAGTACAGTGGGGGTGGGTTCCTAGTCATGCCAGCATCAGGCTGTTTCTTCTAGCCCTGTTCCTGCCAGTTCCCAAGCGCAAAATTCAGTTCCAAATCTGGGGCTTTCTCAGAAAAGTCAGGTGTAATTCCAGGTAGAGATTCTGGGTTGCTCTTCCCTGAGTCCCTTCCCACACAGACAGGGTTTAGCGAGCTAACACCTCAGCCTTCCACTGTGCCAGATTGTGCTAATAGTCACGTGTGTGCCTGCTAAGTTGCTTCAGTTGTGTCCAACTCTTTGTGACCCCATGGACTGTAGCCCACCAGGCTCCCCTGTCCTTGGTATTCTCCAGGCAAGAGTACTGGAGTGGGCTGCCATTTCCTTCTCCAGGGGATCTTCCCGATGTAGGGACAGAACCCATGTCTCTTGCATCTCCTGAATTGGCAGAAGGGTTCTTTACCACTAACACCACCTAGGAAGCCCCAATAATAGTCACAACTAGTGTGTATTGAAAGCCCTGTGCGATCAATGCTATGGTTGGCATTCCCATTTTACAGATAAAGACAATAACCTTCAGAGAGGTTTAAGTATCATGCCCAAGGCCACATAGCTAGAAGGTGATCAAACTGGTACAGACAGCTAGGTTTGGCTGACTTCAAGGCTGGTGGTGTTAACTGTTAGGCAATTAGAGCTTGTCATTCAAGGAGATTACCAATTATATTCTTTCTATGGATGAAGAACACTCTGCCAACTTTCGGTAAGCCTATTTAAAGAATGAATCCAGAGGGAGGTGGGAGGGGGGTTCTGGAAGGGGAACATATGTATACCCATGGCAGATTTATGTCAATGTATGGCAAAACCAACACGATAATGTAAAAAAAAAAAAGAATTAGTCAGAAGAGAAGAGTCCCATGGAACAGAATTCTGTTCTGTGGGGCAGACTGTATTGGGAGACTTGCCAATCACCAGCACTGCAAAGTCAGATAGGTTACTTCCCTTCTCTGGGATTCACTTTCCACCTCTGTGAATGAAGGTTGGACCAGATGATATCTAAGATCCCTCCCAACTCATACATTTGATGACACTTTGGTTCATTTCTCACTTCCTGGCAGAAAGGAAAAGTAAAGGAACTGGATGATGGACAAAATGCATCAGAAGGATAAAAGTGGGGAGAATCTCATAGTGCTCTCAGGAGCTTCCTGGGTGGGTCAGTTAACCTCAAAAGGCTTTACCATGCTTAGGCAGTTACACATGGGTTCTGGTTTTCCTTGGGAGTTTATAAAGAAATAGTTTCTTTTCAGATAGCTTCTTACGTCAAAATTTAACCAGCTTTCTTAAAGTGGCAGTTATTTAATTTCAGGACTTTGCTGTGGTGAAAGTATTTCTGAAGATCAAATAAAAACTGAAAGGGTAACGGCACTTAAATAGGGGACACTCATATTTTATTGCTCTGGGTTACAATGATTAAAATTTGTGTTCTGTTTTGTAAGAGGGCTTGGGGAGATGGTGGTTTTTAGAAGAGAAGCAATCTAAACAGCAGATTGTATGTGCAACTTTTATTTCCCTTCAGAGTTTAAGAGCAGGTCGACTCATAACTAGGTCTTGTGTAATTGACCTTTCCTTTATCTGTTTTGTCATCAAAAATCATCTTGTATTCAAGAACACTTAAGGTTCATAACCTGTAAAACCTATGTGGTCCTGCAGTTAGAAGAGTAGCTTGGATCTTAAAAAGTATTTCTATATTATTGTTGGGATGTATGGGTGTGGATATTCTTGAACCTGGAGGCTCTTATTTTGGATGGTATATGTAGCAGTCAGCTTGCATCAGGAAGCGCTGTGAGGGGCTGCCCCCAAAGTCAAGCTCTTGTCATCTCTTCTGCCATTCAGGTTAGATACTGCCATTAGGAGGAACAAAATCATTTACTTGGGGACAGGGAAGGGGAAACCCTGCCGGGTGGTTTATGATACCAGTGGGGCTTGACACAGTGCAGCACAGAAGTTAGCCTTTGCTCATCAGTCCCAGGTCAAAGTAGTTGGGGGTATCCATCAGTTGTGGGCCATGAAGTCAGTTAGCCTGGCAGTGCTACCATGTAGGAGTTAAAAATCAGGTAATATCAAAATGGCATGCACATCCTGTTCTTCAGCTCCCGCCTGATTTTACCTTATTCATGATCACCTGGGTCTGTGCACACTCATAGGAGTGTATGTCCCGGTCATGACTATCTTGGTTTTCAGAGAGGGTGAAATGAGGCCACCATGGGGCAGTATTTCTGTGGGTTTAAAAAAAAATCATGTTCAGTCATGCCACGAAATGGCAGCAGCATTTTACCTGGTTACATCATGAACACTAACTTGGATACCCTGCTGGTTTGCTGATTTTTCAGTCTTCTATTCACATGATGATTGTGCGTGTCCTCACTGGAATTGTGCCCTCTGGTCTCAGAAGGAGAATTGACACGCATTGCTTCATATACACAGTACCCACTTCCCCCCTTTACTTCTTTCTCTTCTAGCTTGGTGCAGGGCTTTGCAGACAAATCTGGATTTGAAGCTAATTTCTGTCACTCCTGAGCTCTGTGCTTTAAGTAAGTCACCTAATCACTGTCTCATTTGTAGAGTGGTGCTAAGAATTCTATCTGTCTCATTAGATTACAGAAAGAATTTAAATGAGTTAATATTGGTGAAGCCTTGAGAAAAATGCGTGGAACATAGTAGGTGCTCAAAGAAATAATAGTTACTGTCTATCCCCTTCCCCCCAAGAAGCGAAGGCAGTAACAAATAACAGCCTTTCTTTGAATATCTCCAGAAACTCTCCTGGCATTAGTCTGCCCTAAGGGGCTGAGGTTTGCCTTCTCTTTTGATGATGAAGAGTAACCGTCAAGAACTCTGGATTTTATTCTCACAGAAAGCTTGAAGTTGTTGACTGTCAGTTAAAAGAGTTGGGAAGATGGGGCGGAAATCTCCAGAGAAAAGGTGTGTGCTTTTGCTAATTGCACTGCAGGCGGCAGGGTGTATGAGTAATGAGCTGCATATTTGGTGTGGGAGTTCAGTGCCAAGCCTAAGGGACAACATGGCTGAGTTTCATTGGCTCCTGTGACAGGTGGCTTTTTTACCCTTAAGATGTCGGAGTCCAATAGTTTGAACGTCAGGTCTCTTGATAATAGGCCTATTAACTACTTCTTCATAGTGATGATAACAATTAGCATTTATGCAGCTTTTACTTTGTTCCAGGCACTGGTCTAAATGCTTTATACATATTAACTCTTTTAATCCTCACAAGAATTTTAAAAGGTAGGCACAAAATAGCTAAATTGCTTGCCAAAGTCTCATAGCTGGTGGTGGAGCTGGTTTCAGAAACTATATAGTCTGACACCAAACTCAGGGTCTTCATCAGCTCTCCTGTAAAGTCTCTGGTCTTTTTTTTTCCTTTTTAAATTACACATTGTAATTGTTAGTTGCTGATGTACAGAAATACAGTTGATTTTCATTAATTTTTTTGTGGCCAGCAACATTGCTGAATGCCTCAAATTAATTGTATTGATCTGAGGATTCTTGTGTGTTTTCTATGCTGGTAATCATAATTTACAGCGAGTGAGACCTTTGTCTCTTCCTTTGGAGTCATTTTATCTTTAATACCGTTTTCTTGCCTTACCATTCTGGTTGAGTCCTCTAATACAGTGTTTAACTGAAGTCGCAATAGTAGATACCCTTGGCTTTTTCCCTGTCTTAAAGGGTGTGCGTGTGTGCCAAGTCTCTTCAGTCATGTCAGATTCTTTGCAACTCTATGGACTGTATGTAGCCTGCCAGGCTCCTCTGTCCATGGGATTTCCCAGGCAAGAATACTGGAGTGGGTTGCTGTGCCCTCCTCCAGGGGATCTTTCCAATCCAGGGATCGAACCCAGGTCTCTTACAGTTACCTTTGTTGGCAGTCAGGTTCTTTACCACTAGCACCATGGAAACACTGAAGTGTTTCACCATTAAGTATGGCGTTGAAAGTGAAAAGTGAAAGTGTTAGTCTCTCAGGCGTGTCAGATTCTTTGTGACTCCATGGACTGTAGCCTGCCAGTCCCCTCTGTTCATGAGTTTCTCCAGGCAAGAATACTGGAGTGGGTAGCCATTCCCTTCTCCAGGGGATCTTCCCAACCCAGGCATTGAGCTTTGGTCTCCTACATTGCAGGCAGTTTCTTTACCATCTGTTCACCAGGTGTTAAGCTATAATTTTTTTTGGTGATATCTTTTATTGAACTATAGAACTTCCCTTCTATTCTGAGTTTGCTTAGTTGTTTCTTGTTAGTCATAAATGGATGTTGCTTCTTATCAAAGGCTTTTTCATCTGTTAAGGTGGTCATATTACTTTTGGTCTTTAATCTTTCAATGTGGTAAATCATGTTGATTTTCTAATACTAAACCAACTTTGCATTCCTGAAATCAAATGACCTTGATCATGATGCATTATCTTTCTTGTTCCGGGATATGATTTGTTAGTATTAGATTTCGTGTTTTTACAACTGTTCAGGAATAAGTCTGGCTGTGGTTCCTCTCTCGTACTGTCTGTGTAATGTTTTGGTATTTATTGCTAGCTTCATAAAATGAGTTGGGTAGTGCTTCCTCATTTTCTAAACTCTGGAATAGTTTGCAGAAGATGGGAGTTATTTGTTTCTTGAGTGCTTGCTTGAACTTGCCTGTAAAACTATCAGGGCTTTGGTGTCTTCTATGGAAAGATTTTGGACTACTGATTCAATTTCTTTCATGATGGTAGAAATTTTCAAGTATTCTATTTCGTCTTTAATTAGTGTTAGTAATTTATTTTTCTAAGAATGTGACCATTTTGCCTAAATGCTCATACTTAAAGGTTGAAAATGGTTAATAGCCTCTTAACTATAGAAACTGCAGATATGAAAAAGACAGCTTCCTTTTCATTCATAATATTACTTATTTTAAAAAATCAACCTCAACAGAGATTTGTAAGTTTTGTTATCTTTTCTAGGAAGCAATTTGGGCTGTGTTAATCCTCTCTCTAGTATGTGAGTCTTATTTCTGCTAGTTAAAAAATTGTTCTGTAAACAAGTTTAAAATGTTTTCAGTTTTATTCCTTGTTCTTTTTCTAACTTAAGTTGGATACTTATTAATTCATTTATTTTCAGACATTATTTGACTAAAAGTATTGAAGACTAATAATTTGGAGCCACGTGCTGCTTTAGCTGGATCCCACAGACTTTGGTATGCAGTATTTTGTTATGGTGTTAGTTCCAAGGATACTTGGAACTTGTTAGTTTATAACTTCCATGGTGATTTCTTAACCCATGGGGTGTTTAGGATTTTTTGAAACATTGCTAAACACTTTCTAACTTATTTTGTTGTTGATTTCTAACTTAGTAACATTGTGATCAGAGGATGTGGTCTGTATGGTCTGGTTCTTTGAAATTTGATGCTTTGTGGCCCAGCATGTAGCCAGTGTCCACTAGATCAACCTTGTTAATGTTGCTGCGGTTTGACAGCCCTACCCAGTTTTTCATCAGCTTACTCTTATCAATTGTTGGGAGAGATAAAATTTACCACCACAAAGGTGGGTCAATCTAGTTCTTTTAGTTCTGTCAACTTTTACTTTATTGTATTTTGCTGCTATGTTATTATGGGTCGTAAGTTACTTTTCCTCTTTCTTTGTTAGGTCCATTAATGAAATGCTCAAGATAGGCGTTTGAAACAGGCACAACTTCCCCTGTAGATAGATTAGTAAGGGTGACTTGGTGAAAGCAAAAGCATCCTTCTAGGGGGGCTGGGTAAATTGGATTTTGAGTTCCAGGGAAGAAACACATTTAAAATCCGAATTGCACCTTCCTAGTCATAGAATTAAATTCTTAAAGCAATTTGACTTTGCCAAACAAAATTAACACCCTCATATCCTCAAGAGCTAGAGGCTTTTTGTCATCACTAAAACAGTTTTGAAAGCTGTATTCCTCTTGGGTTGGGCAAGAGGTTGGGAAAGAGAGCTTTATTTCTCTTAGGCCATATAGACATTACTATTGGTTGGTCAGACAGGTTTCAGACCCTTAGGCACTCTACTTCTTATTGCCTAGCATTTTCTGTGGGATATGGCTCAAATCGAGTTACCTCTCTGCCTTTTAGTTTCAGTGGATAGAATTATGTGGATAGTGCTCATTCCCCTTCCTGACAGCGGTGAGGTGTGCAGAAATTGAGATAATAGTTGCATAGGGATTCTAAATAATTAATCAGCTCCTTGCTCACTCTGCAGAAAGAAAATCAAGTCTGTGGGAGACAAGCACTCAGGAGGACCAAGCAACAGAAATGATGGCAACAACTACACCTTTTATTAGATTCTCAAACAGAATCAGACCACATGAAGCTGGAAGTCATACAGAGAGACAAATTACATCTGGTCACATTTGGGTGGGAATAGAACTTTTTAGCTCCAGCTCTTGAGCCGGTATAGTTCTGTGAAATCTCATTTTCAGGCTCAGTTAGGGCAGCCCATGATTCTGATTGTATTTCTGAAATAAGCACTCTGAGCTGGTCCTCTTCACTAATGCCTGTTTCCCTCTCAGAGAATTGCGAAGAAGGGGGAGCAGGTGAGCCAGTTAGGACCCACTTTCATTATGTTTTGATTATAGAAGTAACATATGGTCATAGATTTAAAAAAAAAAACCTAAAAAGTACAGAAATGTATAAAGAAACGGGAAATTTCCTGGTAATCCATCTCCTCAACCCTATTCTTTTCCTTTTAAAGACTGTGGCTGATGTCAAAGAATCTCTTCTCCTCACCCTCTGATTCTTTTCCTTCTGATCTGTTTTTATTTTGATGTGAAAGAAATTCTAACCTAATGGTTATGGTGGTATGGGAGGGCAGTTCTAGCTTGTACAGAATATGGCTGCATGAAATAAAGGTCAGGGCTTGAAAATATCAATTGTTCATTCTTATTTTAAAAGGGTAAACTGTAAGGCAGGGAATAAGATTTTAGGTGTTCATATCCTGATCCAGCTGTGTTTACATGTGTTAGGGGGATGGATGGACAAGCAGTACAGTCGAAGTAAGGCCATTTTTGCAAAACTGCTTTGTTAACTAACAAGCTCTACAAATATGAGATTAGCATGAATGTTGTTGCTGACTCTCGGGGGATGGTCTTGTGTGTTTATCTGAAAAGTTAATATCTGTCAGTGAGCCATTGCACAAGCAACTGGCCAAATGATATCCTGTGTCTCAGATGTTCCATCTATTTGCAATTCCAAAGCTTATTTAATTGCCCTCAGCTGCTTAATATATACCTCATCAATAGGATAGAGAAGCAGAACTTAGCCTTAGAGGATAAAGGTCAGAACAAGTGTAGCTTACTACTGATATGTCCTGTTAAATAGCCCACTCAATGCAGGGAATTGAAGAAGCATATAAGAAAGCATTACCTATTACTGCCTTAAGTACAATAGAGTGAGTGACAGCACTCTATAAACTGTTAAGCTGGGTAATAATGCAAAGGATCGATGTCATCATGACTGGGGAGATTGGCTGTCACTCAGCGACTTAGCTGTGATATTCTTCCAGGCAATTCCACAGGCTTTTATAAGCCCCTTTCCTGTACATGTGCTAGAAAGTGCCACAGAAATGCAGTCTCCTGATGACTGTAGAAGTCAGGCAGCAAAATTTAATAAGACATTTGTCAAGAAGATGGCAGATAATGACCAATTTTTGGTAGACAGATAGTTGTCTGCAGAAACAAAGCCTGTATTGAACTATTTTGGAGTGGGGAGAAGCATTGCTATGACAACAAATTACTTATATTTGATTTAGAAGAAGGAGAGGAGTGCAGCTTAATGGTTTAGAAAGCTCGTGAGAACAATTGTTGGCACTGGGTATATGTTAAAATATAAAATGTTAAGTATGATCTGCTAAATAATTGAGCACCTCAGTGCATTCTGTTTCCAATCTCTCTTGTGAACCAATAAAATACAACATAAATCAACTTCTAAAAAACAGCTACCAGAGTTACATGCAAATCAGTCTGATTTATAAAGTCTCCAAATGAAATCCCCAGCTTTCATTTGGTGAAATGCCCCCAAATATCGTGTGTTTAAAAGGAAAAAAAGAAAAAAAAAACAGCCAAAACCCAGAGACCTGTTTACTATGTTTTGATTGCATCCAGACATGAAATTATGGTAGTTTGGAATTTTTCATTCTGTAGATGATTAATCTTCTTTTGTGATTGGTAGTATGTTTATTTGAAATGAAACTTGTCTTCAGACCATTTCCACCCTTTCACTGTGTTCATTCCTGAGAGAAGGAGTAAACAGTGGTTTGTATGAACTGGTTACTGCAGTATGCCTGGGGAAGCAGGCCTGAGGCAGATGGTGAGGGCATAGGGAACCTGCAGAAAGCCTGTGGACAGGAGGCTTTCTCTGACAGAAACCGTCTTTCCTCTTTCTAAGGAAAAAACCAGAAGGACCATATTCCTTAGAGATAGGATTTAGGGCCTTGACCATATTGTAAGGGTGGATAGATCTAGTAACTCCTTAAGGGCCCTTGAGATAGAAGTTTTTGTTTACTTTTATGCCTTTCCCTGTCCCTCCCTTCCCTTTACCCAATATCAACTCCCTGTATCCTTCTAGAATATAAATGAAAAGTAGGAGACAAGAAGCAGCTTGGAAGACAGAGGACTAACTTTGCCAATAGAGGATTACCACCCTGAACTTTTAAACTGTCTCTCCAGGCAGAAGTCACAAATTTGCCTATGGCCACCCCTTTGCTTTGGAGGAACAAATTTGATTGGTCATTATTATAGTGTTTACTCAGAGGAGGTTCACTCATCCCACACTCTAGCAAAGTAATGCTCAAAATTCTCCAAGCCAGGCTTCAACAGTATGTGAACTGTGAACTTCCAGATGTTCAAGCTGGATTTAGAAAAGGCAGAGCAACCAGAGATCAAATTGCCACCATTCATTGGATCATCGGAAAAGTAAGAGTTCTAGAAAAACACTGCTTTATTGACTACATCAAAACCTTTGACTGTGTGGATGACGGCAAACTGTGGAAAATTTTTGAAGAGATGGGAATACCAGACCACCTGACCTGCCTCCTGAGAAATCTGTAGGCAGGTCAAGAAGCAAGTTAGAACTAGACATGGAACAACAGACTGGTTCCAAATCACGAAAGGAGTATATCAAGGCTATATATTGTCACATTGCTTATTTAACTTATTTGCAGAGTATGTCATGAGAAACGGCTGGGCTGGATGAAGCACAAGCTGGGATCAAGATTGCTGGGAGAAATATCAATAGCCTCAGTTATGCAAATGACACCACTCTTGTGGCAGAAAGCAAAGAAGAACTAAAGAGCTTCTTGATGAAAGTGAAAGAGGAGAGTGAAAAAGTTGGCTTAAAACTCAACATAC